>JARK01001368.1:355844-381706 GCA_000688135.1 Ancylostoma ceylanicum | reverse complement strand
GGGGGGGGGGGGGGGGGGGTGGAGGAATAGAAAGAAAAAAAGCTGGGGTTTCGTCCACTTTGGGATGCGGACAGAAAAATTAATAAGAATCCTAATTCTGGTATTAAACAATCGGAAAATAGAAATTCAATAAAATAATCGAGAAGATGAACAGTCGCAAACATGTTTCTACAAAGATTTTGCCCATGCTTAAAGGCAGAGGACCACCTCGTTTCTCACTTAGATGATATCAGCATATCCTTGACCTCCTCGCCACGCTGATTCCAACAACGTACAGCTTAAGTCACAGAAGTGACAAAAACCCTGTTTTTGGTAGGGTCAAAGTACCCTCTTTTTGGAGCAGGGGCGGATCCGCTCCAAAAAGCGGGTTCTTGGTGCTGGCTGCCCGCCACGGCAGCAACGGTGAACACGTCTTGTCCTGTCCGATCGATGAGATCAACGGTGATACACGTCTTTGCACGTAAATTTGTTCCAGCAAAATGGTACAAACCCCGTCACGGAAAATGGGGTTTAGAGACCATATTGGGACATTTCAAGTGCATTGCCGGAATCAGCGCATCGAGGAGGTTCGGAATATGTTAATAACTCGAAAACGATATGAGGTGGCCCTCTGCCTTTAAATTTTTGACTTGGAAGATTGCAAAAGAAGGTGGTGAACATGGGTGTATCACTCAAATGTGACTAGAATCAACTGTCTTGTCGCGGGCGAGTAGGACAGATTTATATGTCCTATCTCACTGCTATCACACGCAATACATTCGCGAGAGTGTCACCATTATTTGTTAGCCGTGCTCGAATAGTATGTTTTCCACTGTCTGCCTTCAGTCATGTAAAAAAAGCAAAAACTGCGCTCCGCATGTGAGACGCGTAAAATAACTCTCATTCACTCTTCTGGATTCTGCTGCTGTCCTCCCGCGTCTTCTTGTCCCTACGTCTCTCTCTCTTCTTAACCACTTGATAGAATCCCCTTCCTCTTTCTTTCAAAAGTCTGAGTAGGTACAACATTTGCGTCCCATTTTTCTGACCACAACATTTGGTACATATATCATAGAAGTCTGAACAATAGAAATCATGTTTAATGTTATATATTTATTTGTGCAACTTTATTTACAAACACGTATGTGTCGGAAAGACATTTATTTAACGTCTTCGTCGTCGTCGGCAGCATTGATCTGTTCCACAGCCGTAGAAACCGCTGGTGCAGCTGCATGAACCACCAGTTGAGGAGCAAGGTTGGACCTGAGAAGATGTGGGATAAAATGAAGCATAGCTCATTCTCGCAATACCTCTGTGTGAGGGAAGGAACGGAAGGGGTCACACTTTGGCTTCAAATTCCATAAAATCTGGGGGAAAGTATTGTTTACCTGGAGTGGACAAGCTTTTTCGCAAGCCACTTGACATGCTGGCTGGCATTGTTTCGGATTCGCTCGCGTACTACATTGCTCTGTGCACTGTTCAGCGCAGGTGTATGCGCATGTGACAGTTTCCTGAAAAACGAGATCAACGGCTAGGGAGAGGGGCTCAATTGAAAAAAAAACACCTAAAGTTCTTTCAACCAACCCTGATAAAACAGTGCTTACTTCATTTCAATTCTTTCATATTTCCCAAGTAGTAGAGGACACCAGCTTTCTCTGCGCTTCTGACTGGTCCAGAATGTGGGAACTTGGGAATTCAATAGAGGGCATTCATCTTTATTAGACAAAAATAAGAGCAGTAGAGAAAATGAGATCCATTTCAATTTTTGCCAGGAACGCTTGTCTGCTCTCCAAGAACAGGGTAATTGCAAGCTTCACGAAAATTTCGATTTACTCTAACGAGTGACTTTCAGGTGCTAGTAGCTCTGGTAAGCCCTTGTTTTACTAGAGATAGCTCCTGGGGAAGGTCACCCTTGATTTGAAAAGTCAACTATGTATTCTCGCAAGTTTTTTTTAAATTCATCTTATCCATTCTAAGGATCACTATCCATAGTTAATTGCGCTGAACTGCTTGAGTACGTTTTCTGAGAATCCCTAGAAACAAGTTGCTGACAAAATTCCGACGAGCATGTTAATGATTGCATCTGGAACCCCAAAGCTTGCCAGCAACTTGCTTTCGCGCTTTCTTGCAGACAAGTTCTCGTTCTCGAGAAGGATTTGTCGACAACTTGCCGAATAGTATTTGCAACCAAAAGGTTCGTTGGGAAGTTGCTTGTATGAGGAGGTAATCAACGACAAGTTTTCGCTCTCCCTTGTCGACAAGTTGGTGCGAGAAAAGGTTGCTGACAAGCTATTTTTGAATGGCACTCAAATGACATTGAACTTGTCGACAACGAATTGATGGCTAAAAGCTTGTCTGCAAGTTGTTTTGAGAGAAATATTTGCTGACAACTTGCTGTACAGGTTTCGAGCAGATCCAAAAAATTTCTCATTTCAATAAGAAAGAATGCATTTTTTTCTTCTATTTTTATTTTTATTTCTTCCTTATTTCTTTAAAATTCCTACTATTATCATTTTTTTATTTTAACATTTTCACGGTTTCCACTCGTTTTCACATCGTTGTCAAAATTTTGCAGACTGGCACGTGCACCTACCTCCATGGGCTCTTCCAGGATAATCTCCATCCGAAGTGGCTGCGGACATGTGGGACATGACATCGGGTTCTCAGTGCAACTTGTCGTGCACGTATCGAGGCAAGCGTTCTGCAGACAACACTATGAATTCAACGGCACGAGTAAGCCGAGCAAAACAGCTCACCTGACACTGAAGCGTTTGCGGGTTTTGTTGCTCACAGCTCTGCAGACAACTCTGACTGCACGGGATCATGCAGTCGTCGTTCTGTGGCAGCACAATTTCAAACTGGTAGTCCTGTGTGCACTGCGCGTTACATGCTGGCTGACAGGCGGATGCACATTGTCCCGTTGGCTCGGCGCTCAGCGGGATCGTGATTAGGCTTTGTTGACCCTGAACGTTGTTCAGCACTAATCTTTGCCGCAATTCGTGTCTATTCAGTGGTTTTTCCGCGTTTGTAAACTGAAACTGATCGGATCGTAAACTGGGCTGCACGAGAGCACGGGCACAGTTTATCAGAGAACACTTCGCGAATTGGGTAACCTCAAAAAACAGGTCGTGAGCTCAAGTACTCTTTAGGATTCAGTTTGTGGAGTCAAAGTCGTAGTAGAAGATTTTTGTTGATTTCATCCAGTTAGGAGAGGAAGGTGAAGTATTTCTTTCCTTAATGAGTCATTGAAGCAAGAATAAAATTCCCTGATTTTTCGGATCACTAACTTCACCGAAACTCAATTATCTGGTCGATTCAAAGAAATTGGTAATATTTCGTCCTATCGCGAGGAAAAAACATTGTAATTCAAAAAGAGGTTGTTGATTGGATTGGAGTGGTTGTGCCCTAGTCCATTTTAGCAAGAATCTAGTCTAGCTCATTTCCTGGGCTTCCTAGTACCTCTCTCTCCCCAATCTTTGGTCGCAAGAGGGAGAGGTACTCCCACTGCGACGTGTTGACTATAATTTGACTGGAAGTCTTTTTAGGTTCATAAATTTGGTGGAGATCAGATTGCTGTTACTTACTGCTTGATAATCCGGAAGCTTATGAAACTCTTCTGGAAACCCAGAAAATGCAAGCACCGCTGCGTTCTCAAAGAGGTAGCAAACTCTGAACTTCACTGATGCGTACAATGTGGCAAAAATAGGCGTTTCAATCAATTTTCTTGATGAAGGTTCTATAATTTTTTGGACCACTGGACACTTACCGCCCGCACCTGTCAGGCTTTAGTGGGACAGCGTAAGGAACCCGCTGATCCCGGTCTTTTTTCCAGGAAGGGCAGTTCAAGTTTGGTAAACAAGATGATTATCATGGTCAAGTGGGATAGCTCCTTTTACAGGGCAGTCGGCCGTTTTTTGCTGGTTTGAAAAAGCGACCAGACGCTTGCGCTGATGATAAGCGTCTATAGCCGAATTTTGTGGTGTCGAAATGGCGATGGAGCGCGTTTTCGTCCATTGAATACCAGGAAAGATGCGAGGCTCCCGTAGAATAACTGATAAAATTGTAACTTCATTTATATGGCCTTACGTCTCTATGAATATACTCTTCATCGTTGCAGAAGTGCAAACAGTTCTATGTTTTTCTAATTGCGATCATCTGTACAGTGACTACCAAATAACTTCTATTGAATAGAGCAAAACATTTTGGGATATCACCTCTCATAGTGAGTGTCGTTACCGTCTACTTCGGGTTCATGTAATTTTTCTTCGAAATAGGAAAACATTTAGGCAATGGCCTCCAAAGAAATCCAAGATGCTTCTACTTTTGATTCTGAAAAAATTAGGTCAAAAATTGCTGTTATTTCAAAATTTCCCGGAGCTGAGTTCTGGGCAGCCAACACTGAAGCTGTAGAAAATTCGTACGAGATATAATTTTCAGAAAAAATACGCCTGTCAAGGATACTCATTATTTTTCTACCCCATCATTCTGAAGCTTTTATGGAGGGTAGACTAACTTGGGCAAGAAGGCACGTTTCCTCGCATGTTGGCTGACATGTGGAAGGGCACTGGATCGGTTGAATCGGGGCAAGGATAGCCTCCATGGGATATTGTTGCACACATTGGGGCTCACATGCAGGAGCACATTGCGGGGAACACTGTACTGGGATTTGGAGATGCATCTGGAAGCATAGAAAATTACTTAAAGGTTAGAGTTCATTTCAGAGGTTGGTCTTACCTCAATGCACTGCGGTTCACAGGCTGGTTGACACGACGGAGCGCAGTTGTTCACGATCATCGGCATTTCCTTGTATGTCTGGAAGAAATCCACGTTCACCAACTTACCCATAGGTTTAAAATGGTTACCAACCTCTGTGCACGATGGAGCACATGCTGGCTCACACTGAGGCACGCAGAAAGTGCGCTCCACCGCCGGAGCTGCCACGACAACTGTTCCTTGACATCCGGGCTCGCAGGCAGGCATGCACTCAGCAGCACACTGGATGGCCCCCTGCTGAACTGGCGCTATGATAGTCTCCAGAGGCACAGCTGGTAACTGTTCCAGACAGGCAGTTGTGCAGGCGGGCATGCACAGCTGATCGCATTGCAGTTGGTCCTCGTCGAAGACGATGTTGATCGTGAAGTTGTTCTTCTGCTGCAGCAGTTGCTGATCAAACTGCTGCGCAGCGACTGGGATTTCCACGGCTGGAGCGTTGTAAACCTGGATGCACTGTGGCTCACATGCGGGCTGACATTGTGGGAGGCAATCTGCAGGTTGTCCAGCCAATCCAGGTACGATTACCTGGCTGGAAGGAAGAGGTGCGGCTCCGTTCTGCTCCGATTGGTAAAGAGTGATGTTCAGGGTGAGGGTTCCAACGCAGCTGAGATCACAAGCTGGCTGACAGGCCGGGTTGCAGCTCACTGTCGTCTTCGGCATCAGGACCTGCTGTTGCTGGATGCATGTAGGGGTGCAGGCCGGCATACAGGCCGTAGCACACTGAGGAGAGATCATATCTTGCTGGCTAACGACGATTTGCTGCTCCTGGATGCATGTGGGTGTGCATGCAGGCATGCAAGCAGCTGCACATTGCGGAGCAGGTGACGGCGCTTCGGCCAGGATTATCTTCTGCTCCTGGATGCACTGCGCTGAGCAGGAAGGCATGCAAGCATTGATGCATTGAGCTGGAACTGGCGACGCTTGACTCACGACGATCTGCTGCTCCTGGACGCACTGAGGTGTGCAGGATGGCATGCAGGCAGTTTCACACTGGGGAGCTGCTTGGACTGGTATTGGAGCAGACATTGACGATTGGGTCATGATTATTTGCTGCTCCTGAATGCATTTTTGCTCACAATTTGGCATACAGGCTGATAGGCACTGAGCTGCAGCAGGGGTTGGCGATGGCGCTGGCTGGTTCAGGATGATTTGTTGCTCCTGGATGCACTGCGGTGTGCAGGACGGCATACAGGGAGTTGCACATTGTGGAGCAGACGCGGGCGGCTGGCTCATGATTACTTGCTGTTGCTGGATGCATTGCACTGTACAAGTGGGCATACATGCAGATGCGCACTGCGGTGGTGACGGTACTGGAATCGGAGCAGCCATTGGTGGTTGGGTCACGATAACCTGTTGCTGCTGGATGCACTGTGGTGAACAGGCGGGCATGCAGGCGGTCACGCACTGAGGTGCAGGCTCCGAGGCGACGATTACCCTCTGCTCCTGAATGCACTGTGTGCTACAGCTAGGCATGCAGGCGTTGATGCACTGGGGTGCAGCTGGTGGCTGGTTCACGACCACTTGGTGTTCTTTCATGCATAGAGGTGCGCAGGCTGGCATACAGGCGGAGACGCACTGTTTCGGCTGAGGAGGCACGAAAATCATCTGCTTCTGTTCCTGCAAAATCTTCGAAATTGTGATCCGGTACTGCTGCACGCACTGTCGGTCACAAGATGGCATACAGACAGGAGCACATCCGGAAGAGGCCAACTTCGGAGCCGCCTGGACACAACTCGGCTCGCAGGACTGCCTGCACAGAAGCAGGCACGTGGCCGGTGCGGACTGGTCGGCGCACGACTTCTGGCACGAGTTCTGACACACCGGCGCACACTGGATCGGTGACGCCGGCTTCGGGATCACCACGCGGATCGGGATGGTCTGCTGTGGCATGCAGGACTGTGAGCAGGTGAGTCTGCACGACGACTGGCATTTGGAGGTGGGCTCGCTCTTCGCGCACGTGGAGACACAGCTATGTTGGCAGGATGGACGGCAGAGGGAGGCCTGGGCGATGGCGGCGCACGTGCACGAAGGGGGAGACACGGGTGTCATGCACGTGCACTCGGTGGTGGCACCAGCTTGGCATGTGCACGAGTTCAAGGTCAGCTCGGCACATGGACACTGTCGTTTGGCACGTGTCAGCGAGATCTGAAGAGGGAACTTTTTAAGGATTGCCGAACAAAATCCATGAAAGATTATGAATAATAAAAATGGGGACGTATAGGCTATAACCAAGCTAGTTAACAGCAACTGTTTGAAAAATATTTACCCCAGTAACACGATAGAAACGGTCCCAACTCCAGGCTAAAGTATTTGCTTACAAGCACAGGTAGCACAACTTGTGAAGAGCTCTACGATTAGCAAGCAATCCTTCAGGACTGGGACCTGAACTGGACGTTGAGCAAGCAAAACCACGAACCGGGAGGATGCTGCTTAGCAGTTTTCGAGCCGGATCTGGATTCTCCCGATTGTGTACGGAACCCTCCGGTCACGCGCACACATATTGTATCAAAAAAGGATAGAATTACAGGATTCAGTGTTTTATGGAAATATTCTCGCGAAATCACGTAAGCTTTGGGCAAGACTATTAAATCGGTCGTGAAATCTCAAATTCGTGGCATTATTTCAAGAGTATGGGTTATTCCAAAGGTTTGGTTGGATAGACGACTTAGAGAAGGAATTTTAGAGAAAACTACTGGAGGAATTATAAGAAATTGCGACTTTTAAACGAAAACTCGTGAAAATAACTACCGATTTGTCTTGAAAGGAACTACATCAGGTAAAGCAATTAAAAATGTGAATTATGGATGAAGATTAGACGAGGAGTTTCTCTTAAGTTTACGCCACAACTTCCAGTAATCATGGAACCGCATAAAGCACCATGAAAAGTTCAACAACACTCAAGTAAATTCATGCATAATTGGGCAGTAATTGTTTGCTGGCCTCAGCTCTTTATTGACTTCTTATCAGCTCTAGAAAAAATCGTCAAAAGAAATGAACAAGTTTTTCCTTTTGTTTTTCTTGGAGATTGCCTTATGAATCACAATATGTTTTCTTGAACACGCATACTTTTGCGCATTCGCTCCACAAATGTCTTGAAGGAAATCATAAAGTACATAATGTGTGTTTCTTGGCAAAGATTAGGTTTAGAACCGCGGAAAACTGTGTTACAGCGCTTAAAAATTTGGAGGGAGATAAACATCAACAATTTGACTAGCATATTTTTACGCGTCACGACCGTAAACTCTCTCATTTTGTAGCTGGAGTTTGCCTATTTCTGTGGTTTTTGCATGAATTTAAAAGGAAATTATGATGACAATGGCAAGGAAGCGCAAGGAATGTTTCTCAGAATTGAAAGAACATCCGCTGAACATCTGTCTTTACTGTGCCCTATTTACAGGGAAATCCACGAGAATGTACCGAAAAGCTAGTGAAATTTGGCAATACGCAAGACCTGTGATAATTTACCCAAGAACTGGTGTAGAATCACAAGGATGTCAGGTTTGCCACACTTGGTCCTATACAGGCCATCGCCAGAAACGAAACACACTAGGAAAATACTGGACGCTTAAGTAAATCTAGCTCTTTCTTCTAAATACAAAGAGGACGGAGCTGCTTACGTATCAAATTTAAAAATACTGATTCAATCAAAGAAATTCCCGGAGAATATCGAGGAATTAGAGGGCGTGTAGAGCATAATGACAAAAATAAATCTACAGCAAAAGGGCAACTGAGCACATCTCATCCATACCATTATGGTAAAATCCTCACACAATCAAACACTATACTATACTATGGTTTTCATAGGCCGTATGTAGTTATAAAGACAGAAGAAAAAAAACCATGACAAATAGCGCGAAAATTTTGGGCGTACAGGCTCCGCAAGAAGCAAGAAAATAGATGATTTTCATTTGGAAATGTGCGAAAGAACCTCCATTGTTCAGTGGTGATCGATCCAGTCATTTTTTATGCAAGGAAAATGGTGTGTTAACTATATCAGATGTAAGAAAAATTCATGAAAAATAGCAAAAACCGAAAACTAGCTAACTCATTAATGTGTCATACCTGTTCAGTTAGTGCTGCAAGTAGTAATACCCCAAGTGCTGCTATGACTACATGCATTGTCGCCATTGACGTGGTGAGTACGTTGCCGGCTGGAGCTTTTATACTGGACCGAACCGGCCATGGTGGATCGGTGCGTGTTTTGCCTCATCGGCCGCGGCTCGGCTTCCGCGGTTTCACCGCGCGCGAGCGGGCGAGCCCGCGCTCGCCGAGCCCGGTGAATCACGGCGAAGTGACGCTCCGGATGCTTAGACACACTCCTGTTTGGGATATTCGAGACTTTTTGCCGGGAGAGGGCGATCAGTTAGGCTTGGAAGTGTTAGCCAGTTGTTTTTGGAGCTGCAGACGAAGAAAATATGCAAAAATGGGCCTGATCATCGTCAAGGTTGGGTTCTGGCTTACCTATATGGTCCTATCGGAATCCTAAAATCCTTAGCGTCTGGTCTGAGAGATACCGTTCTTAAGTTTCAGTAGCACAGCTTCCTTGGAGTTCCATGGTCAATTTCACTCGATTTTTACCAGTTACCTGAGCCCTCTCATACTTCCGTTCCATCACGTCCCTGTATCCTGAGTGGGCTCTCTAATCCAGGAAGACGTCAATGATTTTCGGTCCCCCCGTTCCTTGCGCATGGATCGCTTCCTGTTTCAAGCGTCCAGTTTCTTTTGATCTAGCGATATACGCCAACAATGTCGTTGGCTCCTCTTGGCCACTTAGCAAACATTCGGAGGTGTGATGCATGGCTCAAAGAGTTCGGAATCGGTGAGACATTCCAGGAGGATGAGGGTTACCCTATTGCTGAAGGGTTGAGGGCAATCGAGTTTAGGAGATTCCTGTATAAAAAAGGCTCAAAACCTTTATTAGGATTAGATCCTAGTCCTGGCTCCTTTTCCAAGTCCTGCATACCCTTCCTTTCCTTGCTCTAACAATTAACGAGCAGATTTTCTTTGAGTAGCCTCAAGGCCTCCTAAGATTTTTTCTTTCTGGCAATAAGACGTCATAGTCTTAGGCTCTGGCCGAGAAACACGTTCCAGCACACGTTTGCTCAAGAAATTTTCTCGAGAATTCCTGCCACCTGAAATCCACTTTTTTCTCTCTAATCTTCACAATGAGGAAGTACTATTGTCGAATAACTGGACACCACTGCGTCCCCTCAACCACTGCGACAGCGCGCTTTGTTTTCGACTCTTGCGAGCCACTTGAAGACTTTGTTCTACAGTCTGAGGGGAACCAGCATGAAATCGGGGTAGCCCCGTAGCTCGTTTGTTATCGATGCTGTTGTGAAGGGTAGTTGGGTTTTGAGAGGCTAACCCTGCGACATCAGGGTAATATGTCTTTGTTTACATTTATGAAGCAGAAATGGCTACTTAGATTAAGAAATTAGTTAAGGTACGTAGCTTCACTTCCTTTCTGAGCTAATTTTTAACAAAGTTCTTTTTGGCTGAGATTATTAGTAAAAAAAACAATCTAAAGAAACTAATACAAGTAGCCCTACTAGAAGTTCAGTACGGTTTTCCAGTGACGTTGTCTCAGTTGGCTTCAGACATACTTTTTATAAGGAGTGGCTAGAATTCAAATGTTATCTAGATCACATGATACCGCTTAAGGTTTATCTCTCCATTCTTTTAGCTACTTTTTTTTTGTTTTTTTTTTTAAATTCTGTGTTGCTAGGGAAGTTCTCTGGAATTTTGTATCATCATTTCTATAATGTTACAACAACGTGGTACCTAATTTTGCTTATTAACATAGGGTACGGTTCTCCGACATCTTTCCGTCATATGCGGTCTTGAGATGCCCCAATGGCTATACAGGATTCATTCATTTTTTTTCACATTTATCACCTTCCCCATGCGAAGGTGCTGTTGAAGAAAGCAGTTTATGGGGACAGGTGGAACTATCAGGAGATTTCAGGAGCAGGGATAAGCGGAGACCAGAGATGGAAATTGGGAATTTGGATCTCGCAGGTGTGAAGTCCTTAAAATGTCGGGATTCCAGAAGCACATAGTTCTCGTAATATGGATTCGCTTAGTGTTGGTCTAGTATGAATAAGGATGGGTCTTTAAGTCAAGGAGCATCAATTCAAAACCATCAGGATCGAAGTTAGGAATGTCAGTGCTTGACCGCTTGACCGGCTAGAGGAGAGAGAAACAGACGAACGGTTCCCTTTTGGAGTGGGCACAGTCTTGTCGCCAGCGTAATGATCGCAGAAAAAGATCCGCTAGCTCATAGAGAACAGCGTCACATATTTTCGACATAAATTTCTAAAAAATTTCTTCACACACCAATTTTTCTGTGATTTTTATCTATGGAAAACTTCTGAGACGTTCAGAAACCGATTTAGTGGTGTTATGGCACTCTTTCTATGAAGTACTCTGCAATGGTCTTGCTTTCTGAAACATCTACTTGTTGACCATCTAGGATCGAGTGTATTAGTAAATCTCGACAAAGCTCGAACTTCGTACTGATTTACAATGTAATGAACTACACAAGAGATTAGTCGGCAGTTTATTTTACTGTTTTTAGATATGCCGTTTCCTTCTCCTGGGCCTTGTAATTGAGCACTAATCTTAAGCAGCGCCATAGCCCCTAATCTAGGATAGCCCATGGCTTGTTGTAAGCGGTTGCGGACAAAAGCTTCCACCGCACATGCTCTCACATGCCAATTCCTGAAATTAAAACAAATATTCACAAAATTCATGAATAAATCTTGTGTGGTCAAGTTTTTAACTTGCCTCGCCCACTTAGCCACTTTATCGCTTCCATGCTGTAAAGAAGAAAAGTTGATAGCAGCAGCGTATTTGCTTTTTTTTCTGCAAATTCTCGAGAACTTGTGGTCGACCGTAAGAGGTCTGCACACTTGTGGTTGTGGATCCCGATCTGGTTTTTCGTGTTTGACCACGTTACATGGTTTTATATTCACGTTGTGCTGCCTGCGTAGGAAGGTAAACACTGGGTTGTTCTGATGTGACGCCATCGCGTGGGAAACGGGTCCACTTGTGGGTGGCAACTGCCCCACTTGATGCCTGCGGGTAATGTTACTGGTAAACAATCGAAATAGTAAAAAAAACGACCGTTAAAGTCACTGGGCAGGTTTGTGGAGAGTGTCAAATAGAAATTTAGCTCTTTCCCTCAAAAGCTCAGGAGTAGAGCAGTTGTTGCAGTAAAGCCACGCCCACTGCAGGATCACAGCAGGAGCAGTTTGTTTTATGGTTTTTTTGTGCACTTCTACATAGCAGCATAATCGCTGGTGCTATTTAATATTTTTAAATTACCATTTACTGTACTATATACAGTGGGCGTCAATGGCGGTGACCCGTCTGCGGCTTCGAATAAAACGCGGCGCGACCGCGCCGCTCGAGCGAGAACCCTCTCCGGGACATCAAATTATGGGGTTTTCTTGACAGTCAGTAAGTTTTCTTATTAGTTATCATCAAATATGATGAACAACTATCAAGAAAACCCAGATAAGCCACTGCGGCGACGATTCTAGCGTGAGCGGTTCGGTCGCGCCGCGTGCTTTGCGAGGCCGCAGACGGGTCACCGCCATTGACGCCCACTGTATGTATTATTTTTCTGGAAAAAATTGTACGAGCACAGTACCCCTCTCATTAAGAAATCTTTCTAGTCATTATTTCATGGAAACGTTTGCAATTTTGTTATTGTTATTTATGTATAGTCTTAGGAGCTTCTGAAGAGGTAGTCCGGATTCTCAACTCTTAACACCTATGGATTTGCGATGCTGATGGCTCTTAGTTTGTATGTAAGGCTCTCAAACACTCTCCTTTTTCTGTTTCTTTCCTTACTGAATTTTATCTTGACGTTTCAATTTTTCTATTTTTCATCAATTTTTTTTCGTTCAATTTAACAGCAGCAATGACTTCATAGAACCAGATCAAGATGCTCTGCAAAGGACACCTGGCATCTCGCTTGAAGCAGATAATCCTCGGATGACCGGCTAATCATAGGAAGAAGCTGGATATTTCACTTTTCTAGGGAGTGTTTCATCAAAAATGCGTCTGCTTAGGATGTTTTTGTCCGTAGGTTCACCAAACCAGCCTTCGCAAGCGAAGGTGCCTCGATTGCCGCCAAATCCAACAGAAAACCAGTTGTCTGGGCTTGTGTAGCTTGTTGCCCTTTTGTTCGTAACCGAGTTGTTTGACTGAGCATCTGTTAAGAAGGGTTAGCACATTGGACAGTGTTTTCCTAGGAAATAACACGCTGGAAGTGTGGTGTACTTTGAGGACACTATCAGCGCTATGGGGCTTTTTGTTCTTTAGACATGATATCGTTGAATTACTGAGTTTTTTTTTCAAGGTTTTCGAATATTAAACACATTTTTATATAAAATACCTTTCTCCAGATTCGAGCAGCAACACTTAGCTTGTAGTAATACTGCTGGAGAACTACATAGCATACTCAACCCTTCTGCTGATACCGTTGCTAAGATGTTTGAAAACTAAAAAGAGGCTCCATTAGTGGCTCAAAAGTATTGTCTTTGTGCCTAGGACGGTCACTCAACGCCAACACAGCCAATCTTGATAGTCGTATGCTTCCTACTCAGGCATTCGCCAAATTGAAGCCTCATGTCATTGAGGCTCGGATTGCTAAAATGGGCGGGGTTGGGATGTCATTCCAGTTGCTGATCGGCTACTATTCGGTTGCTGTTGAATTGCTGTTAGGCCGCTATAATATCAATCCTTCAATGACCGAATAGCAGCCGATCAGCATCTGGAATGACACCCCAACCCCGCTCATTTTAGCAATCAGAGCCTCAATGACACAAGGCTCCAATTCGGCCAATGTCTGAGTAGATTTTGACCGACGGGTATTTCTGAAGGGTTGGCAATGCAAGTTATCAGCAAGTGCCACGCCGCGACACATCACCTTTCCATTGAAAAATTAGGGAATTCAGTGGAATCCTGCTCTTCATGTGGTTTTATTCAACAAAAACCGTGACAGCGCCAGAGGAGAGTACATTCTACTCATGGACCGCGACTAGGCTTCATGTGGAGTGGAACTTGTGGATTGCATGTGATGGATTGCATGTGAGCGGTCCCATGTAATAGTAGTATTATAATAGTTAGCGTGACGCTTTTATTCTTGAAAATTCGAGTGAAGCAGTGCTTACCGAAATTTTCTACACTTTGTTGACCGCAACGGCTTTGGTTTCCTTCCTATTACAAATCCTATAATGTAGCACAAATTTGCTTACAATGCTGATCACAACAATTTTTATCCTGAACGAATATCAAAAGCTTGAGCTGAGCTACGGCACTGAAAAGTGCAGCTACTAATCGACCTTTATTTTTGAGACAACTTGAACAACGTCCAAGCAGAAAAAAAATGCAAACCAGGGAACAGGTGAGAAGGATTTCAGGTCAAATTACTCTTCGATGTTTGGACGGAAACACGCAGAATCGCACCGAAATAAATATAATATATGTAAAAGTACGAATAGTACTTCATCCTCATTTATTGTGTTTTATTTAATCCTGCCTCAAATTCATGTACAAACTGTACGGAACAAGTATAATCCAATATCATCAGACTATGATTAACACGCTTGTTTGAGATATTCTGTACAAGACTAGGGTGGAAACTTTATTGAAATAAATTACTCTGGAGACGATTTATTAGTGTGTAGTTTCTGACTACATACTCTTTTAATACTTCTATGAAGTATAAACCACGTAGTTTCTTTGTCGCTTTGCTCGTTTACTTTTTTCCACAGCATCCCCCCATCATACCTGCAAGCAGGATTATTTTGAAATCAATGCAACTAAGAAGCATACACACTAGTAACGCTTACCGTATCCACCATATCCATATCCATAACCGTATCCCATACCGTAGCCACCATATCCCATCCCATAGCCCATACCCATATATCCAGGGAATCCAAGTCCACCGTATCCGCCGTACATTCCCATTCCGCCGAAGCCGCAGCCAAATCCTGTAAATAGAAGGGTGATTAATCTGCTGAGAGATTTATAGAAGCAGTTTTCTTTAAAAAAAGGAGGTGTCGCTGACAATTCCGGAAATTTTTCTGTTATGAGACTTTTCTATTACCATAAAATTAATACTGTTACCGTAAAGGAATAATCTTCCCAGGGATAAAACAGTAATCTTACAGTTTTTTCATGCTAGAATTGTGAAGTAAGTAAAGTATGAACAATTTGCTTGGGTTTTTTCCACTATGAGAGGCAAAATGATGAAACTTGCCTTTCAGTATTCACCCTAAAAATCTATGAAATCTGGATCAAAGAGTTCCTGAATTATCGGGAAGAATTCTAAAACCCGTGTTGAGGGAAACAAAAAACATCCAGCTCTTTGAATTTACATCTAATTTGAATCCTTCAACAGAAAATCTCATCCCGAAAAAAGGATAATAACAATGTCAGAGTCATTTCTCAATATTTTTCCTGCTTAGAAGTGAGCAGTTAAAGAAATTCCTGGAAAAATCCACATGTCTATGACGACTGTCTCGTTTCAATTCATATTTTGACCGAATAATTTGTGAAAGTTCTAAAAAATTCCGTGTAGCGAATGATATAGAACCTTACCGACAGTCATGCCACACCCAAGGAAGAACGACGTCGTTTCAGCCATGAATACAGCCAGAAGAATAACCTTAAGCAGGAACATTGCCAGTGGATTTGCTGCTGAACTGTAAGCGCTGCTGTGCGGATTTTGATGCCAGCGGATTTATATAGCGATGACTTTGACAAAAGCAATTCGCATTGCGTTGAAGGACCACTTGGCCAATTCATACGGCGGTGGGTATGCTCGACACTTCGTGTGTGTGTTTGTTTTTCGGTTCTAGATGTGTGTTTCGACAATGGTTCTATATGGAACTCGGTAAGCAAACCCGCAAAAATAACCGTAGCTGGTGCTAGAGGTGAGCTCACTTTGAATAAAATGGGACCGGAATGGAATTAAAGCGTTCGAGAGGTCCACATATTAGAAGAATTATAGAGAGAGAGATACGGCTTTGTGATAGATTTTAACGGATCAATGCTTTTCCAGTCTTGAGCTGATCAAATTTCTGCAGAAACACTTTGGAGCTAAGAAAGGCTATGAAAAGCTAGCTAAGAAAACGTTGTAATATTCCCCTTCAGCATTGACTGGAATTTATTTATTTCTTTATTCATTTTTTCATTGGACGTGTAAAGTACCTGCAATGGCCATTCATTTACAGTCAAAATAGTATAACAAGATCTGCCATCTCCGTGGAACGGTGTGCATGATCCCTTGCACTAAGTGCAGACAACCATATATAGGAGAAACTGGACGGCCACTGAAGGAGCCACTGAATGAACACCGTCGAGCGTTCGCTTGCCCACAGTCATACCCTACCAACTGTTTCTCTAAACACCGCACAACTATGCACACTCGAGAACCTCGTCCATTGATCCACGTCGCACTGTTGCATCGTCATCTCGAGCATCCCCTTGAAAGGAAAATCATGGAAGCTCGAGAAATAAAGCGGCACCATCCAGAGATTAATAGTAGAGATGAGCTGACTGAGGCACTAAAACATTGCTTGACCACGACCGCTCCACTGGTCTGGGTGTTGTAGTTGTTTATCGTACATATCATTGTCAAACTTGTTTGTTGCAATGTGTACTGTATTCTCGCTCCTCACCCTCCCTGCATAGTGACCGGTTTGTCATTGTCATTCTCATGTAAGCGACTGTTATTGTAGTTATTGTAGTGTATTGTCTGACGAAGGCGCTAAGCGCCGAAAGCTCACTGGATAAGAATAAAAATACTAACGACGAAGCGCTCACTGTTACTGATCAAGATATAGCATCAAATGAGGCTTCACGACAGCACCATATTGCAACAGTCAAAATATAATAAAATTAGATAAACTCATAGAGAATGTGTGGAGATAACGCCGTTTTTATTCTCTAAAGATATTTGGGATTGGCGGCTTCTTTCAAAGAAATGCTCCTAATTTCCAAAGTCTGTTTTCCCCCAAGTTTCACTAGTTTAGTCCATACACTTTAAATTATTGTGGACCTCATTTTCGTCATGTACGTAGTCCACTTGTAGGAGAAGGACATCAACACAGGCTTCTCTGTACCACATTCTGTAGGTCTATCTACTCAGTTGTTGCAAGCTCCTGGTTCACAGGAACGAAGCGGGTGCAAACAAAGACCAAAAATCCGTTCAAATCTTTCGAAAGGATACCTGTGTACAGTTTGTGTGAAATATGCTACAAACTTAATAGAAGTTTTCCTCTGCTGTGAAATTTAAAAAAAAGAGGATTTGTCTGTGCTCTTCAGATACTGTCGCAACCGTAAAATCTGAATTTTTTTTTGGAGATTTCACGTTGCTTGCGAATTTTCACACAGCTTCTTGGAGAGTGAATGATTTTTGAAAATTTTCCTGGGTGATTGATTCCTCTGAATGTCATAAGAATATAACGACGACATAAGAACGATGTGTCTTGGAAACGTGAGAATAGAACCACATCCTGGGCCTTTTCGATCCTTACGATTTCCCATCCATTTTGCTGGAACTACCTTCCTCACCATTACGTCATATGATAATCCTGGAGTATGGCACAAGAAGATTCGATAAAACAAGTGATTATTTGTTTTAAACAGGTTGTTTACTAGCCGTTAAGCTTCTTCTTTCACAAAAATTGCCGAAGCCGACAATCCTGCACGAGCAGAACTTGTGAGAGTTTACATAAGCACCAGCAGCTGTTTGTCTTGTTAAGATAAAGAAGGTACGGGGACTCGATTAGTTCGAAACGATGTTGCGGGAACAGCAACAAAACTGCGACAAAACTTGCAAACGCTCGTGTACATCTGGTCCGGCTCAGTGGAGTATAAAAGCTCAGAGCTTCAGGTGCTCATCATTCCAATGGCAGCAATGCGTACAGCTCTTGCATTTTGCCTTATATTCGCTGTGGCAGCTGAGCAGGTGAATTATTACTGCAATTACCACTTGTTATTCTGCACTGATCTGTATTTTTGTTTCCTTCTTAATAGAGATAGCAACAGTCACCAACTAACTTCCTTGTAAGATTTGGCTTGGAAGAACAGTTCTGCAGAAGGTTATAGAAGGAACTGTTCACAGGTTTTGGATATCTGATACTATAGACTGCTCCTTTCGACTATTCCTTGCGCCTGAGAGTAGTCATGAGTTCAGCGCTATCCTGGATGCATGTCGCGTGTAACCAAGGGATCTGTCTTCCTCAGGAAAAAAGTCGTTGTCCCAAAAACGAGATATATTCGAACTTTTGGCCTCGTCCATACATAATTTATTGTAATTTCAAAAGGGAGTGTCGGAATCTCTTAGTTCCTGTCTCGCGAATGTCGAAACATTTTTGCTTTACTTCATAGGAATGAGAAAAAAAATAGTGCACCGCCTCCCCATTCTCCAATTAAGGCACTGACTTTTCTAAGAAGCTTCTCGAATCATTAGCTACAGTTCAAGCTTTCAACTTTCGTTAGGCTCACTTCCTAATTATTACGTTCTAGTTCCTGGAGGAGGCGTTTGGTTTCAGATGTTTCTAGAAAATGTTAACGGTTAACTAGCATTATGTAGGAAGAACCCCGGGGCCAGTTTAGAGTCAAGAAGTGTGGCTCATCATGAGAGAAAGTGAGTGGTGACTCTACTGTGGTGTATGCTGCATTCAAACAACTTATACTATATTTTTTTACATAAGCTAACACTCACGCGAAAAGAAAGAAATTTTTTTCCTTTTATTCTTCGTTGTTAGCTAACGTTTAGTAATGCATTCTTTGTTTCGAATTGTACGGTAGTCTTCAAGATCGTCAGCGAGCATATTACATGTAACACTCAAAGACTTTAGCTCCGAAGGGAGATCTGCTGTGAATATGTTGAAGAGTAATGGGGAAAGCACACCTCTCTGTGGAATACCAAATGTATATAATTGTTTGAGAAGAGGGGATTGATTTTCCTATTATGACTTGAAATGGTCTTTTTCTAATAAATGCAAATAAACGATTGGGTGGTGAATGCCATATCTTTGCATTTTTTTAAATCAAGATTTCATGAAGCACTTTGTCAAATGCTTCGAGTAAATCAAAATACAGGGTGGGCTAAAAATACGGCAGCAAGGGAACGTACCCTGCCCTGAAGTTGAAGCTGATTGGAATGTTCCTCCGCAATGTTTTACTGCAACAGTGCTTCGGTAACAAGTCACGTTTGATTCAGGACTGGGCCAGAAACATGTCTTGGGTCCTATCAGTTATATCGAGCGGCCACCCGGTTGATTCGATCTCACTCCTAAAACCTTGGCTTCTCCAAAACTTCTCAGGAATTTGGACTAGGTTTGGAAGCACTTCAAGAAATATTTGATGAGTTGAACCCCAACCACTTCTGCTCCGCCGGCAGCGACTTCTCTCAACGCCTTGGGACCTCTATCGGAGCTGGTGGAGGGTATCCTAAGGAGAAGGGTTATTTATTAGTTGTGAGACAATAAGCATGAATCCTGCGACAATATTTTGAACTACACATAAACTGTTTTTCTGGGTGTACTCTTCCTTTTTGCCTTTTTGCCCACCCTGCATATCCCGTGTGTGGTACTCCCCATTTCTTATTCGAGCAGTGATGCTTCCGATAATCTTCGTACGGAGAAACCATGTTGGCACTCCGCTACCCTCGTAATCTCATCTGCTACATGCTGTTACAGTAGAACATTGGTAATTTCGAGTGAACAGTCGAGTGAACAGATCGCGGGTTGATGGTGAGAGACGGAAAGAGGCATTTGAATGCAACAATCGTGGAGCTCAGGACCGCCCAATTTTTCATCACTCGGCGAAACTGCCACCTTCTTCAGCTAGCCCTTGCAATCCTCAAAAAAACATAAGTGATGGAGATTTCGTAGAGAAACCTAAACTAAATTTAAACAGTGCCTGGATTTCGTGCCCACTTCGTTTTGTATTTATCCATTACTTGCTTCTGGTCCCAAGCTCCGATGCCATGGTTCTAGGGTACATTGTCCCAACGTCGGCACGTCGGTTATTTATGCTTTCTGTTTGTCCTGTGTTTTAATTTTGAAAATGTTCGATCTCATTTACTAACAGAATACATATTTCGTTTGGCGTCTTCGTTTAGCGCACATGCGAATGCACAAATCAGTAAATAAATAAATAAATAAATAAATAAATAAATAAATAAATAAATGAATAAATGAATAAATAAATAAATAAATAAATAAATAAATAAATAAATAAATAGTGCCCATCTTATTACTATTCGAATGACGCTGTTCCTTTTTAGAGCTCGCTCGTACGCTCGAAACGACAATGTCCTTGCACACGGATCGCACCAAACCCCTGTAGCTGCCGTGCTGGATTGGCTCCCCACTGCAACTGTCTCAAGCCCGTACTCAAGTCAACCTGTGCTTGCGCCATCCAATCTCAGATTTTGGAATGTCGCGCGTCTTGCCAACGTGTGTGCTCCACCAGCTGTGCTCGTAGTGGCCTCTCCTCCACCTGCCCGTCATCCTGCAGAAATACCTGTGTTCAGTCCTGCATGCCGCAGCAGCCGGTTACTATTCGGGTTGCTATGCCAAAATTCACCGCACCGGAACAGTGCTTCCCAATCTGTCAGCAGTCCTGTGGCAGGACCTGTGGTGCGTTGCTCACCGCCGAAACCTGCGCCGCCCCGTGCAAGATGTCCTGCCAGCAGAGGTGCACTCAGGTGACGACTGTTGTGGAAAAAGAACAGAGCACAGTCATGCAAGCACATGTTGGTACCACTGGACAGTGTACGGCCGCATGTAGCCCAAAATGTGCACCACAGTGCATTCAAGATCAGCAACTGCTTCTGGAGCAACAAGCACCAGTGGCCGGTCCTGCCAACCTTAACCCCCTGCAGGAGCAACAGCTCCTCAGCCCAAGTCTGACGGGACCACTTCCTCAGCAGTTGCCTGGCCAACAACCATCTGTTACTCCTGGTACAATTGCTGAACAAGAAGCTGCAGCATATGCGCCTTACCCCGAAGGGCCAACATTCATTCCACTAAATGCAGGATCCCCTAGCCTTCAAGAATTGCTCATGGCTGACCCTACTCTGGCCGCTGGCCCTTTGGCTACAGGAACACAACCATATCAACCATGGTTAGGGCTACCTTCACAAATTTCTGGACCATTACCATCAGGAGGAGCATATCCAGAAGAGCTTGGAGTGCCAGCTTTCATCACAAACCCTGCAGGATTGGCTCAGTCACCACAGTTGCTTGCTGGTCAACCAGCGCTGGCTGCAGGAGTCCCTCAACCTCAGCAAGGCTTGGCAGGACAGCAAATTCAGATCCCTGGCCAGTACCCAGCCGGAGCGTTGCAGCCTGAGCTAGGGCTTGCTGGTCAACCTTCGGTAATAACTGGTTTGGCTACTGCAGATGCAGGCAAAGAACAATCAGTTTTGGATCAGTCAGCACTTCCAGATGCATCGCAACAAGTCCAGCAAGGGCTGGCTGGTCAGGCTACTTTGATTCCATCAGAACTATCTGGGCTGTCTCAATCTCAGGCAGGATTGGCCAATCAAGCAACTCCAATTCCCAGCCAGTTCCCCTCAAGTCCAGCGGGGCTATCCCAACCCCAAGAAGGGCTGATAGGTCAGGCTACTTCGATTCCCGGCCACTTACCCGCCGGACCGGCAGGACTATTTCATCCACAAGAGGACCTCACTGGTCAACCTTCCTTGATTTCCGCTCCATCTGGCCTAGGCCAACAGCCACTGTTCCCTGGACAACCTAGTTTTGCTGAAGGGATGCCTCAGGGACTTCTTGGTGCTCAGCCATCACTGACTTCCGGTCCTATTGCTGCAGGAATAGGTCAGCCAACACAGATGCTTCCTGGTCGGGCAGGTCTAGGATCCCCTCAGCTTCAACAGGGCCCTGTGGGTCAACCATTGTCGATTTCTGGTCAATACCCAGCAGGACTACTGCAACCTCAGCAAGGATTGATTGGTCAGCCAACGTCGATGCCTAGCCCTTTCCTACAAGGACTTCTACAACCTCAGCAAGGCCTTGTAGGCCAGCCATCTACGATTTCTGAACCAACCGCTATCGGAGCCGGGCTGCAGGGCCTACCAGCATTCCTTGGAGGTGCGAGTCCCTCGCAGCAACTGCTAGCTGGTCAGCCATCATTTATACTGGATTCGAGTGCTACAAGAATGACTCAACCGTATGAAATGCCTGGTCAACCTGAAATCGGAGCGGGAGCTGCTCAACTGCCCGAGCAAGAAATGCTGCCATACCCGCCATTTCAAGCAACGTCACCCACTCTAGCAGCTAGTCAACGTCAGCTTGGGAACAAAATTTCAAGAAAGGGTTCCATGTCCCAAAAGGTAAGCAAGTTAGGATCCCCGTCTACAATAACTTCAATTTTACTGCATAAACGATTTTTTTTTTGGAATTTCCGGAGCAAAGTCGTTTTCAGTACACTTAGAGAATTATCTTATGATTTTTCGAGGTAAAAAAAACGATGAAACGAAAGGGTGAAGGGGGGATAACATTTTCCAGGGTTTTTAGTCATGTACCTAGACAACTCTGAGCATAGCTAGCGAACCTTTACCTCTCAGTTTACTTTAATAATGAGGTATAACCAGTGCAAATGAATATCTTCCTCTAAAAATCCCTGCTTTTCCAGATTTGACACTCCATCCGTGTCGATGCCTTACCTGCTGCTTGTACACACTACTACTGGGTCGTTGTTTGAACTCGTATTGCGGATCACAATGAAGACGTCAAGGCATAGTCTTCTTGAAGCTTACGCGTATATCTGTATATAGTTGGCATCAATAAAAAATTGTTCTCAATGCTTAGCTTTTTTGTTTGAATTCTTTCCCCTCAGCAGGTCATTTTTGAAGGGGACCAACGATAAAAGTGGTAAGAAGGTAACGAATATGTAATAGAAAAGATTCCTTCCAGTCCTCACGCGTTCTCCTTGAGAAACGTAATGAATGAATGAATGAATGAATGAATGAATGAATGAATGAATGAATGAATGAATGAATGAATGAATGAATGAATGAATGAATCAATGAATCAATGAATTGAAAGAGAGACTGACTGAGTGACTGAATGAATAAATAAATAAATAAATAAATAAATAAATAAATAAATAAATAAATAAATAAATGAATGAATGAATGAATGAATATGGTAAAATTCGTTGTGTAATAAAGCTGAAACAATTTGAGCGAGGTAAGAAATCGAAGAGGAGATCTGCAGCCGGACGACTCCGAACGATTCTATTTTGAGACCAAAAATGGCAATAGCCATTGAATTTGCAAATGGATTTGGACAAGGCAACCACCGCCACTTCAAAACGTTTTTTTTTTCTCAGTTAAGACAGACGAAAAATGCTTCTTGCAAGATCCGCCAATGATGAATAAACAAGGTTGTCGTTTTTTTTTTCTCGTGAAACAATGAAGTGTGAGGACTTTATCTTAAATGGTGGCAAGTCCGAGGGCAGAGCATGGATGCTTTTTAATTTTTTTTTGTTGAAAATCTTGAGATCCTTAGACTTTTTGATCTTCCTACGGTTGCTGAATGCATGTGTGCAAGTGCAAGTCTTTCACTTCGCAATTATTTTATTGAATAATCCATCAAAAATTGTGGATTTTATCACATTGCATCTCCTCTATCCTACGATCGGTAGGGGAATCGTACCTGCCCTGACGAGAACGAACATCCACATCTGTTTCTACGACCCATCACAAGAACATGTGCATTTAATAACGAGCGCTTCCTCCTCCCACGAACACCCGGCCATATTCTTTTTCTGCAGCAAAAGCTATTGCTTGCATACGGAAGTAGGAGCTTCACCCATTGCTTTTCTGCTCTTTGATGTATAGAATTTCATCAATTCTTGCCTACATTTCAATTCCGTCTTCAATGGCTACAAAAAAGGAAGAGAAGCGTTTGACGCATTAATCAGTCGTTTGGCCATTGCTCCATTGAAATTCAACGTTTCCTGTTTTATTTGAATGAATATCCTCTTGTACAATGCATATTAATGAATCTACGATCACAATATTCCCAGTAGTTCCTCTTTTTTCCAGGGAACGTCGCTATAGAAACGAGCACACGAGTGTCTATTTATTTATTTATTTATTTATTTGTTTTTTTTTTTAAATTGAAGTAAAGGTGCGCCGCACTAAATAGATGAATACCAAAATTAAAACATAGGCGATTAATTTTAATACAAAACTAGGAAATTATAGACGATGAAACTCAGTAGTATACATTAATGAGGGCAATAATGATGCGGAAACCCGACTGTCCCACGTTGGCTCCGCCCTCAAGCTCCACAAAATTTGGGGCACAGAATGGTTTCTCGGCAATTCCGCTCGGAATCACGTGAACCGTTGCCATCAGGAGCTCATGAATTTTTTTTTCCAAAATGGAAGCCTCAGGGTGCGTGTGGCGCAGTAGTAAGAGGCTCGCTGTGCACACGGTCGATAGTTCGATCGCGCCCGTGGCCAACCAAGCCATCCCTCCTGGGTCGGTAAATTGGTACCAGAGGAGTCTGGGAGGATGAAGCCCCGCGCAAGTCACTTTACAGGGCACATACGCATTCAACGCCTCCACGACCACTTTATCCTTCTTACCACTTTATGGGACCCTCAAAAAAAGGTTCTGAGGTGGGGTGATGCTTTTGTACCTCTCATGAGATTTCTAACCAATGTGGGAGGAGGACTGTGAAGTGAATGACTTGAGTGGTTCTATCTTCTAATAATGTGGTGACCGCTACATATTCATCAGAAAGTGGGCGTAACAAGCAGCGATTATCAACAGTAATGGTGATTGATAATGATTTCCAATAAAAAAGCTCTGCAGAAAAATTTATAGCTGCAGAGCTGCAAATTGCACATTTTCCAACAAATTGCAACTGTCACCATCAACGATTTCATTTCCTTGGAAAATGTGGAAGCAGTTCTACTAATGCTTTATAAGCCATCAAAAATTATACGTTCTGAAGTCCAACTTCCGTGCTAATAGCACTGGAAAATGTACTTTTTAGCAGTCTAGACGAGCTAGGAACTGGAGTACACGTCTAGACTCTGTCGAGCGTCAAAACAAGCAACTGACTGCCTTGGAAACGAGCTCTATAAACAATCATTTTCAGCCGCTTTGCACTTCTTAACGATAAGCTGACCAAACATCGTGTTTTACAATACATTGTTCCTTGTTCTTTGATCCAGGAATATATGTAATTGCTTGCTCCTGTTTGCTTAGAACTGGAGGAAACATAAATCAGCGCGATAACAACAGGAAATGAGCATTTTTATGTACTTGTAATAACAGTGCAGAATCCAAAGAATTTTTTTCGTTTTTTATGTATACGTACAACGAGTGCATACAAGCGTAGCTATGTATTAGCACCTATACAAGGGCTTATTAAACATGTCTAACTAGTTGTTCACAGAGCTCTAAAAACAATGTTTTATGGTCAGCATACGTTTCGATTTAAGCAATACTTCCTTCGTCTATCCACCCCAAGCCAATCCATTCCATTAGTAGACTCCTTCAACCCATAGATTTTCTAGCCATCAAAATCGAAGAAACTCATGGAAAACTCCCAGATGTGTACTTTCCTGGGATGATTGGGATCGGATTCGTGAACGGAGAACTAAGCAAAACCTGGCTAGTGAACCAACTTTCACCTCCTGCTCCTCCTAACATTACATATGTAGTGTTCAGAATAACCAATCGAATGACTTTTCCTGGTTCTCTTTGACAACGTCTCACGAATCCCAGCCCTGATGTAAGGTTTGGATCACAGCAATCAGACCCCAGAATGGTAGGGTAAAGTTACGAAAATCAGATTGCCCTGGTTTCTAAGCCGAGTTCAGATGTAATAGGGCTATTTCATAGATTTGAGAGAGACCCGCTAAAATTGCCCATGCATAGACAAAAGGTGGAAGGATACCTCCTATATAAGCTATGGTAAATTGTTCCGACCCTCTCATTTCCTTCCAAGAAATAAGAAATTTGCCACGTGGCACTGTGGCAAATCTCTTGAGTGGAGCTATAGCGGACGGTGGGCGGAGGGGGGGGGGT
>JARK01001368.1:340494-355664 GCA_000688135.1 Ancylostoma ceylanicum | reverse complement strand
AGGGGGGGGGTGGGTGGCGTGGGGAAAAATTGGGGTCTCCACCACTTTGGGAGCCTGGACGGGAAACAAAATTAGTAAAAATATTAATTATAATGAAAGATAATTAATAATAAATATATTTAAAAACTGATAATAAAAAATGAATACTCGAAATATACTAATACAAAATTTTCTTTTGTTTCGTGAAGTTTCCGAAAATCCGACGACCCTTTCTTCGGCTGAGGGAGGGGAAGGGGATCACTCCGCGCTAGTCCTAAGCACAGGAGCACAAGACGAAATTTTGTCTAAGTATTATTGTGCAAATAAGTGTCAATTTTAGCATACCTCATATTTTATAGATACATCACCCCGCGAAACCGCTGCAATACCCCTCCCTGTTGGACAGCGTACACGTGCATTGTTCTCGAGTCTCGTTTGAACATCAAAGAGCAGGTGGTTCACAAATCTTGCTCTAGCTGATCAAAAAATACCTTTATCATCAGTTGCCCTAATAGTGCACTGTAGGAACATTAGCGATAAACGTAGGCATGCCCTTCTCTGCGGAAATGTTGTGGACTTTTTTTCGCTTGGACTTGCAGCCTTAGCACAATGTTTTGCAGTGTAGGGCTTTTTTGAACACACGGCAGTGTCTGGCCGTGAAAACTTGGATAACATCTGCGCATGCCTGTGTGGCCAACTGAAATTGCTCACAAATATTAATTATTTGGAAGATTCTTCGGTTATAACTTTGTTTTGAGCCTCCACATCTAGTTAGCAGGAATGCAAGCACATTAACGTTGAGGCAGTTTGCATGACGTGGATCTGTCCGTTGGATGCGTTTCGGAAGCTTTTTACAAATCGCATTAACAACGGTTTTTTGAGTATTTAATCGACCGCTTCGAACTCCAGTGTTGCTGGCTCCACTTTACAGAGCCGGAACTTGCGCACTTCTAAATCCATCATAGATGGAGACATTTTGAATGCGATACAGCCGTTAAATCCGTGGAGTGATTGACGTAAACTGCATCAGGGATGAAGTTTTCTGTGGCATAGTGCGTGACCAACCAATTTCGAGAAAAGTCAAATGGATGAATCTTTATGCCGGCAGAATGAACCCCCGGTTGACTAAAACACAATTTTCGGTTGAGAAAACGACCCATGCACTGGAGAAAGTGGGAAAATTCCAAAGAAAACTCGAGAAAGCACCACTATGGGCGCTATGAAGACTCCAAGGTGTCGTAACACTTATATAACACTTATACTGCGAGCAGGGCTGCAAACCTTCAAAGATGACGACTTGCAGTTTGGATGGTTCGTACGGATATGTCACCTACAGCAATGGTATTGGATAAAGAACCGTAGAACACCTCCAGATCCTAGCTGGACTCAGGGATTTCAGTAAAAGAGGAAGCTCGTGGGAGAAAGCGTGTTGGTCTTGAGCACCTAAAACGTCGAGGCACTTTGTGGGAGAAAAGGCATCCACAAATTTGCCGGAAAAGGATGGAACAGTTGTCGCGTCTGATCGGTGAACATCTCTGAAGGTAAGGTGCGGTCAAAGTCTTGCTTATCCAGGTTTTTTGCCCTTCGGAGTCCAAACCATGTGTGTTGAGGGCTCCACGTAAGCTCTGTCGCAAGATATGGTAAAAAACACCTGAGGATTACGCAAGCCGTGGAAAAATATGCTCCAGTTCACCAATGGTGCTCGGATGCATAGCCAACATGATTATCGGACACTCACCACCCGCGGGCGTCAGGCCGCTGTATGGCAGTGTATGGAAAACAGCTGTTCCCAAACTTTTCCCAAGCCGGACAATTCAATTTTGAACTATTGCAATCAATAAGATGCTAAAATGAGGTATGCCCCGTTTTGAACCATGTTTGGCTTTTTTCCTAAGTTCAAAGAGGCAAAATGGCCTGACAAAAGGGCCAACAACGATGAATGATGAGCATGGATACATACATCTCAACGAACACTTCCTGAAACCATCCCATCAAACGGACAATGTGCATTCCTTTAAGAATGAATTTTTGCCTACGACGCCACAATAGACAACATGTGGGGCGCGCCGCATAACGTCATTTGGAAGGGCGGACGCTGCAAACGTGAAACGCCATACGGAAACCGGCTGATTGGAAGCGTTCGTTGTGGGACTTTTTCTGGGATTTTCCGAACAATCCTTCCCAGTGAGATATGACAACAAACAAACGAATACTTTTCATACGATTTTATTTGTTCATAAAGCTAGAGATCACGCATAAATTCAAAGAAAATCACCCGTACACGGCAATGTACGCACAATAGAACAATAGAAATTCTTAAATACACAAGCAAAAACCATGGAAATAAACCCAATGTGTGGAGTTGAGCATCATCGACAAAAACCGATCAATACACATGAACATTATGGGTGAAACAACTAAATGGCTTCGAGTTCGCCAATATACAGAACAGGAGCGGTAACACCCGTCCTTTGATTATTAAAGTTACACATTCTATCGACTAGTTCGTTCAGTAGGATTCTATTGGTCAGTTTACTCATCAGTTAACTATTAAGTAGTATGAATGGAATAACAATTTGTTCAACACAATATGAAAAAGGTGCCTAGACAACTCGTCCGACGAGGGTGACTACTCGGACGGTATGGTGGTTCCGAGAAGGCGTGTGTCGATGAGCGGTTGTGAGATGACCGCTTGTGGGAAGTTCGGCTCGTCGGATTGTGTGACTTTTTGACGAGACGGTCCAGAAATGCTCAACTTCACGATGTAAACTGCCTGAATGATGAGTTTTAGAGAAAAATAATTCTGCCTCGAACATCACCTGACAATTCTAAAGATATTTGAAGTAGGCTAACCTAACCCAATGTTCATCTAATCAGAAGTCTCAACGTTTTGGTTAGGTTAAAGCCTACAACAGAGGTCCGGGTCAGTTTCGAATTTTGAGGTATACGACAGGGAAGAGGTGGCGGGCAGAGCGCAGGACCAAGGTAATGTTATCTCACGGCATTTGTGTTGGGGACCAGTTCTCGTTCACAGCTTTTTGCTCAGAACCGGCGCAGTCTTTGTGTTCTTCATAAAAACAAGATTAGTAGAAGAATAAGAGAAGAGAAGAGACAAAAATAAGGCAGCACCGGGCCTGGAGGAGTTGGGGATCAGTTCTCGCTCTCAGATTTTTGCACAGACGTTGGGAATCCTTAGGCTCCTTACAAATGCAGCATTGATAGGAAAAAAGCAGACGAAAATAGCCAGAAATCATCGCCAGTGCCGGGTCATGCACGCCGAAAGAGCTGGGGACCAGTTCTCGCTTGAGACTTTCTGCTCAGACGTCGCGTGATCTTTAGGCTCCTTATAAAAGCAGATTTGATAGAAAAGAGGAGGACCAGGAGAGCCAGCAGTCATCGCTAGCGCCGGGCCATCCGCGCAGAGGAAGCTGGGGACCAGTTCTCGTTCACGGTTTTTGAGCAGACGTAACTCTAAACGTTTAGGTTCTTCGTGAAAGCAGGTTTGATAGAGAAAAGGAAGATGAGAAAATGCAAAAATAATGCTGTGTCAAGCTCTGGGGAACTGGGGACCAGTTCTCGCTTGCTGCTTTTGCTTAGGCGTGGCGTAGTTTTGAGGTTCCTTACAAAAACAGATAGCAAAGGAGAAGAACAGACGCACTGGGGGAGCTGGGGACCAGTTCTCGCCTGCCACCTCCTACCCTCGACGACCTCGAGGCCTCACCCTTTCACCACTTAAAACAACAAATCTATTAAAAAACCAACCTGAAGCGTCACAACGATCAATAAAACGATGCATAGCAGCCAGGGGATGAACTGGATTGTGCATGCGTCGGCAAATGGCTGGAAATGATGGGTGAGTGAGGAAAAAATGGAGGAAAAAAGCGGGAAAAGAAGGGGAAACTAAGGGATATACTCACCACCGGCTCTTGCACAGGGCCAGAGTGCGTCACTGAAGGTGCAGCCGCTTCACCACAATCGCCTTTTTCTTTCTGGAACAATGATGATCACCTTATCCTTGGATTTTTTCTCACAATATCTCTTTCCTCTTCCTCTTTCTATCTTTTCTATTTTTTGATAAACTCACAATTGTCGTTCTGTAACAGCACAACATGTCTGATGTGGAATTGGCCACCGGTCGCACTTTGTCACGTTCTGCTTCCGCCCAGTCACAAGTAATTACTAAAGTAATTATTCATATTAAATGTCGAATATTTTAGCCAAAAAAGATGAAAAAGGAAAAGAAAACGAACCAGTTCCGCATTCCTTCAGCTTCAAGTGCTCAGGAGCACAGAGAGGCATGGAATTTTCCGGAATCCCGAGATAGTCCGTGCACTGATTCTTACAGTACACTGTTCGGATGACGTCACTATAGCAGCCGATTATTAGGGATGTGAATGTGATTAGGAGGGTCTTCATCTGTAAGCACAGAGTATTATTCGGGCGACTTTCGACCATCGACGATTGAATGAATGCGTTCGAAACGATTTCCTCAGGAACAAATGTGTGATGGAGCGAATCTGTGCCACAAAACGCATCAGCGTCCGGATTAAACCAGTGCGATTCGGGATTTCCGGGCAATTCGCGCGAAAAAACGAAATGATCGAAGTTCTGTCGATCTGTTTGGTGTTATGTCATGGCGGAAACGTCAGATCTCACAAAAACAGAACGTAGAATCGAATCCAGAGAAAAACACCACTAGCCGATCAATGCATATGCATTCAATTGGCATTGTGGAATGAGAGAATAGCCATTGTAGTGAGAAGTCCGAAAAATTCAGGGTAAAATTGAGATTATGGATCCAGGAGGACGTCAAGCCGCAATACATATGTCCGCATAGACAACGAGGAGTCTCCAGAACGAATGCTTTCTCGGAAATTTTCGGCGGATATTCAGCCATGTGACAACTTCCGGGGAAAAGCACATGACTGCCGTCGTTTTCTTTCTCGTTGACGTTCGATATGCACTAAGCACACGTTCCGGGTTTCGTTGAAGGGCAGTCTGAGAACAGGATAACAGAGGATAACAGCTATAAATGAGAGGAAGTAGGCAGTATATAGGGCAGAAGGATATAAAAAGTCATGTGTGGAGCGAACATTGCTGGTTATTTGATCTAAGAATTGCCGACGATCAGGAAAAACATGGAATTTGGCTACTTTCTCAAGTTTTGGCCCTTCCTGCATTCATACATAAATTTCTGGAAGCTGCGAATTGAAAGCGCTACAGGTTTGTTCAGTAAAAATACCACTAAAACAAGTTGAACTAAAATATGTTAACATTTTTAAAGCAATCCAAAAATGATCTTTTCAGGGAGGTCCCGAAAATCCAGGATTCGGTACGAATTTTCAAGTGTCACAAAGGAAAAATTGCAGGATTCTGGCAGAACTTTCAGGGCAAGGATTCATAAAAATGTAACCAACTGATCAACTAGAAAATATCCACATCCTGCACCCTCCAACATTGAAAACTCCATAGGTTAACCAATAGTGTGTTGATCGAATAATGTGTTAGATAGACTCGATATTCGAATATTCGACTTAGAAAAAGTTGACAAATCAGAATGTACAGGAAAGAGAGAGCCCTACACGTTTGAGCAAGCGAAAGTAAGGGCTGTGAAGCTTTGTCTTTCTGCAATCTTTGATTTTTTAGATGGATCTTTGAATTGTCATTCAGATTAATTAAGTTTATTCGATTTTTATTCGGTCAAGACTTTATCAGCCAGTAGTGATGGCCATAATTGGTTTTTGTGGTCAATATTCCATGAATCTTACCTCAGAAGGCGTTGGGTTGGATTTCAGTGGTCATTTTTCTATTTGAAAATGGAAAAAAACACTCCTTTTTCTCCTCCTGACGGATGAGGAATATATCTACGAGGTAAGGAATATATGAAGGAGCATGTATTTGTGTCATGACTTCTCCCGTCATGCCGCCTGCCAATCCGGATTATTTTTTAAGCCTAGACTACGCCCAGATGTGAGGAAGCGAGGGCTGATGTTACAACCTCTAATCTTTGAATCCCTCAAAAGCTTCCGCGACATTCACAGTGTACTCAATGCGTACCCCGCAGACAGGAGCAGGGCACAAGTAGACAAACCATGTCTAGTCGAGTTGTGGACACTTTGTAAAAAAAGCACAATGATAATAGAATATTGATGATCCAGCTTTCCACAGCTAAAAAAGTCATGAAAGGAAATAGGAAGTGAGAATGGGGTAAGTGCAATTAATTATCCAGGTTCCGGATGCGTCAATGACCTTTTAGCTGGCACGTATCAAAACATGTTTACCCGTACGTGACGTTGCTTATATCCAGCTGCTACCCATGGGTCGTGAGACCTATGGGTACAAGGTTGCAGTCCTTCTGACAACGGACCGGGCCAAGAGTTTCAGGATGTCAAGTGCTGAGGATTAAGAGAATCGTGGCAATGCTGAAGGTGTGTGGAAAAATTGAAAAAAAAAATGAAAATTGGCTTCAGAACCGGTCTTTAGGCTGTAAGTGAAACAGCGGGACTCAAAGATATTAAACTATATTGAAAAAAAAAAACTAGAAACTAGATAGTAAACTGTTAAAAAAACCAGAAATTAAACTATAAGCTGTTAAACCATTAGAGATAAACCCTAAACGCCAACGATCAAGCGTATCATGACACTGCTAAGGGCCTAAAAAGCGACTTATCTTCGTCCTTGCAGGGTGTCATGCAATGGATAGAGAGAAGGTGGCAGTCAGCAAAGTGTTTTTTTTCAGCTGCACTATAAACGTTCATAGACCGCGCCTAGCTCGCGATGCATATCAGAGTTGTTGTTTTTTTTTCGCTGGGAAAAAATTGTCGACTTACACGGAAATTACAGCCAGTTTCTCGTTACCCACTGCTCATTAAAGTTATAAAAACTCTAAGAAACTCGGCTATACGGTTGTTTCAGCGAGAAGAAAATCACGATGGAAGCAGAGAAACGCAAGCATTGTGAAAATTATCGAACAGGAAGGTTTCCACGACATAAAGTGGATTGCACGCGCGGTTTCATAGCGTCGCGGCTGCAGAATCGTGGCGGGACCTAGTCGACCCTCTCACTTCGAACATGCTCTCCCGCATCCATAGTTTATTTATTTATTTATTTTATATATTTATATATACAGTACCGGCCAAAATTATATAGCCTTTTCAACTTTCCTCCATAACATTTGCTAACGTAAATCTTGACTCAACGTGAAGCCTTGAAGTTCAAATTTTTATGGTAGTTGCAGAGACTCAAAGTTCGTTGAAATTGAAAATTTGAACTTCAACGCTTCACGTTAAACTGAACTTCGCGTTAACAGAGGTTATGAAGAAAAATTGAAAAGGCTATATAATTTTGGCCGGTACTGTATATTTATTTATTTATTTATTATTTATCTATTTGTTTATTTATTATTTATTTGTTTATTTATTTATTGCTATACTCCAGGTGCGCAAGCAAAAGTTGGCAAAAAAAGGAAAAAAAAAGTAGGAAGAATAAAAGTGGAACTCATATTACACAAGATAAAAAAAAACACACAATAACGGGTCGGGAGGGAAAGGGGATTGATTGATTACTTTTTCACCTGAAATTGGCGGCTCGAATTAGCTCTGTGATTGGCTGGCTGCATGAGTTGACCAATCGCGTAACTCTGCCCCGCCTCCTTTCCAGGTATAACGCTCCACACCCCGGAAATTATCTATCTTCCTCAGAAAAACTCTAAATAACTCATGTTAGAGACGAAAGTTTTCCCAAGAGGCAAGAAATCTTCACAAATGGCTCTCCATCAGTGAATTTGCAGAGTTAAATCACAAGGAAAAACACACAAGATGAAATTTCTCTTGAACGTCTATTAACCCATCCAGTCATTTTAATAGCTGACTATGCAAAGTTCATCATCTTCCGCTCAGAAATTAGATTTTATTCCAGGTCAAAAATAAAACGTCAAAAAACATCGCTTACTGCTGATACATATAAGCAATTATTCTTATGCTGCAACTTCCGTCCTGGTAATCAGCCAAAAATCCTGTAATTTCCAGATGATTATCATGGTAATTTTGTGTTGATGGTCGACTATATCTGCTAATAGTGGCAATTGAGAGACATTTGAGGTTTTTTCCTCGTTCCAGTGTACTTGAGAGGTAAGAAGACTACTTGAGAGGTGAAAAGTTGTTGGGAAAACGCAGTGCCGCTAAAAAAAACACGTTCCATAGAAGAGTACTTTCAAGAAGAGGAAAAGAAGAAAAAAAGAAAAAATGGCCGGAATTCTTTTTAACTGTAGCAGCGCGTCTCCATTTTTGGGTAGAAACGGCTGCGATTGGGTAATCGTTCATGTTTCCCGTATCTTGGTATCTTTCAGCAACAACTGCACGTCTGCGACCATTGAATATATAAATAAATAAATAAATAAATAAATAAATAAATAAATAAATAAATAAATAAATAAATAAATAGATAAATAAATCTCCGCGTAAAATGCTCAAGGATTTGGATAGTATCGATGGCGTAGCGGCATAGGAGCAGAGGTCACTACTGCGCTTGCATGCGTCACTAAGATTACCCAGGGTAAACGTGTTGGCTATCTCGGACCTGGATGCATCATTGGGATTACCCAGGGTAGATGTATTGACGCCATGTTAACGATGGGTAAATTTGCGTGGTGTTAACATTTGTGCTCTAAGTAATTTCGATGATGCATGCGGCTACTGTTGTGATGGATGGATTTGTAGATTGTTAGCACTTTTACCCTGGGTAATCTCAGCAATGCATGCTGCCTGTGCTCCTCTTCTAGTCTACAGGGCTTTTATATTCTAACTAATCATTTGTTTTTTTATGATGATTTGGAACAACAGCATGCCAGGAGCTTTTTGTGGAACAGTATGTTTGTTTTAAATAACACTTATGAATAATAACTACAAATAATGAACAACTCCTAACCACTCCAAAATCCAACAATAAACTGTTCCTGTGCAAGGATAGCACTCAAAATTCGAGCTTTGTTCCATGCCAATCGATGACAATGGAGCTGTGAAATGAAAAGTTTTTTGCTGGATTGACTGAAATCCCGGAAAAACGCGAGTATTTCCGGCTTTCAAGGGCAATGCAATCGTTTTAACTGCCTCTAATGTGGCCGAACTTCCTTTCCAAAAGAGAAGTAGAGCCCTAATTGAAGAGGATAACGGAAGAGTATGTGCATGTGGATTTTCGCAAAGTCCCCAAAGGTAAATAACCAGAAATTTCAAGAGGGACTACTCATACTCTCGGGTGAGTAACGGCACTGAGAACGGACGTCATCAAAGTACATGTGTAGGTCAATTTCCAAGTAATCTACGAGATGTGTGGAAAGCTCCACGTTAGTGCGCTTCCAGTCCCAGGAACGACGATGATGCAGCCTCATTAGTTCCTCCGATACACAAGCTGATACAATTCTACTCACACACACAGGGGAGTAATTTTCTTAGTAACACACACTAATCCGCAGGGCTGACGCGGCTTCATGGCATTTTCCAGGTGTGCATTGGGGAAAACATGTCTGAATCAAGGTCTCATGCATCGATCCTGCGAAATTTCACAACAAGTGAAGCTCGGGATTAAGGTTCGGAGTGTTTTCACAGGGTAAATCATGCAAAAATCGGGAAAACAGGACCGGTAGCAGGATGACAGAGGAAATAATTGATTACTGGCTGTAAATTTCCGCTGTCTCCTTTTTTCCTGAAACCACTGTGACCGTCCCACAAAGAGATCAAACTTCGCAAGTACTCTCTTCAAAGGAAATTTTGTCCTATGAAGTGACGTATTCCAGTATTATCCAATAAAAATGCCTTGTCAAGGACGTAGCAGCGTGGAAATGCCACGTTGTTCGTTGAGACAAAAGATTGGTATCTGAACCCCTTTCTCAGGTTTCCTTCGAATTTTTCCAGCGAAAATTGCATTGGAATGGAAGTTATATTGGCTGGACCGGTCTCGGCAGCGCTTGCAAACACGTACTCGCCCAGGGATTGGCCTCTGGATGGAAGATCGGCCATTGGAAACCTCAAGTTGGTTACCGAGGGTAAGTTATACAAGAAAAGTGCGTTTGCGCTGAACGAAGAGCTTAAACGCAACCCTTACGCACGTGTGGCGCACGCGACGTTCGCGACGTCGCGGCGGTCGCGTGCTATTCTTATTAATGATGTACATGTCGCATTGACCGGTTTTTGGAAGGGAGTTCTCTGCGCCTAACGCGAGACGGACGCACGCATTTGGCTTGGTTTTCTTCAAAAATTCACATTAGAATGTTAATGCGAAAGGAATGCGTAGAGAAAAGAAGAATTCAGAAAAAAATGGGAAATGAAAAGAAAAAGAGTGAGACGGAAATGTGGTAATTGAATGGCTGAGAAGTTGGGGAAGAAATCTTGGTAGGGGACTCCATCTTCCACTGCGGAAGAATGATCCGTCATTCTGTCACGTACTGGGGTTACATGAATACTTACTAGGCTTGGAGACGGCACTCATGTTCTTCGCTCTCGGTTGTTTTGCTTAGAACACCCTTGAATGCGTCGTAATAGATGAATAAACAAATAAGTAAATAAGTAAATAAATAAATAAAGGAATAAATAGGCAAAAGAAGTTGCCGCTGCGTCGTCATGATCTTGTCTCAGTTATTTTCTTTCTTCTATTTCCTTCGAATAAGTGAATGAATAGATGAATAAATAAGTTAACAAACAAGTAAATAAGTAAATAAATAAGTAAATAAATAAAAAAATGAACAGAAAAAGCTGCCGTTGCGTTGTCGTAATCTCGTATCGTTTACTTTCTTTCTTCCATTTCCTTTGGATGAATAAATAAATGAATAAATAAATAAATAAATAAATAAATAAATAAATAAATAAACAGAAGAATTTGTTGTTCGTTGCCATAATCATGTCTTGTTTATTTTCTTTCTTCTGTCTCCTTTAGATAAATAAGTATGTAAATAAATGAATAATTAAATAAGTGAATAAACAAAAGAAGCTGTCGCTGCATTGTCATAATTTTATCCCGTTTATTCACTTTCCTCTATTTCCTTCAGGTAGATGAATAAATAAATAAATAAAAAATGAACAGATAGAGCAAATAAATGAATAAATAAATAAATAAATAGATAGATAAATAAATGAATAAACAAAAGAAGCTGTCGCCACGTCGTCACAATCATGTCTTTTTTATTTTCGTCCCTCTATTTCTTAAAGATACTTGCCTCGTTTTTTTGATGGGAAGATCCTTCTACGAGGGTTTCAGTTCATTTTCCAATTTTCATTTTTTTCTGGGTTGTATTCCTTGTAAAATTGTGTAGCGTGAATTCAAACAAATAAATATGTAATAGATAAGAAAACAAGAACAGGAAAATATCAGCAAAGAAAAACATTAAAAAAAAAGTGAGAAATAATCAAGTCTGCACTTCTATTGAACAGTTTCTATGTTAAGTCCTCAACAACAACGGGAATAAATGGGCGTTTCCTGAATCTGATCCCTTTGTGCGTGAAAGAGCACGTGGACTATGAATGCTATATAGAAATATTATCATCTAGTTGTGCAAAAGATGAGACGATTAATTTCTAATCCTGGAAGTTCCAATGATTTTAGGATGCAAATTTTTATTGAAAAGAAAAGAAGATTAAAGGGTGCACTATTGAGATGTGAAAAACATCCTGAGATTCCGGATGGCGATTAGAATACTGAATCAATATGGATACGTGTTGAAAACTATTGGTTTCCGAAACGATGCGACGACAAGGGCAAAGACTCGTTTCTAAATGTTATTTGCAGCGGATTTATTGAGTGTGGATTATTGATTGTGGATTGAAATTCCACGTAAATGATCGTGATGCTCTGGCAAATGGAAGCGTCCCTGTTAGGAAGAAATGTCGCATGATTCGGATGTGAACTCATCGTTCACAAATGAGGTTCTCACATGGGGACTAGATATTGGAGGGATTTGTGGATGCGAGCATTCCAGACAAGGAAGGATGTGGATTCCTCCACGTATTCCAGACGTGGGCAATGTCTGGAATACGTAATCCTCTTTAATGAAGCTGATTTCCCAGCTGAGAGGGTGAGTCCAGGGGCTTTCAAAAATCTCATAAAATCCACGGACTCAGGAGCTGCAGCAAGAACCAACTGATCAAAAATGAGACCACGAAAAAACGGCAGTTTCCCAAGTGGCCGCGGGCCTAACGCTAAAACGCGGACGTAAACGAAGCATAAAATGGTGAGGTTGCACTTTTGGTTTAGATGCAATAACAACAATTGCCGAGTTGTCCAGTGATGAGAAGTTTCAGGAAAATTCCTTCCAGTCACTCTGTTCCGTGGAAATCACGGAGGCTTGTTAGATATTAGCCTGTCCATTGTTAATAATTCCGTCGAAAAGGCCGCGGGCTTAATGTCCCCCGTGGTGAGCACGAGGAAAAAAACAGCTATGAATGGATTAATAGCGTCCAAAGGAGCAAAATGCGGAAAGTGCATGGATACGGAAAGCAAAATTAGCTCCTATTGTTGTAATTTTTTTCCTCAGCTTGCTATTTAAGCATATGACCATGGATATTCCGAGTATCCAAGCGCAAAGCATGACTTTCGCCCTCCTCCCCATCGATTTCATGAGAATATAAACGTGTGTGCTTCATAATAACCTTCCACTATGGGACGTGAATGAGTACTGCACATGTAAACGCGCAAATGTGCGGACATTGTTGCTATCGTGACGTGCACGGCCCGCAGCTTTGCACTGGGATAGAACATCCAGACAAACTGTCAGAAGGAGCGCAGTAGAGAACCGGAAGGGCAGCGAAAAAAAAGCGGGAGAACCGCAGCAGAAAGGCGGAAGCGCAGCAAGAAACGCAGGTCAAAAGTCGATTGTTTGTGTTTTTGCTGCGGTCCTTCCGAAATTTTGGCCGACCACTTAACGTAGGGCAATGGTTTGGATCAGTTTTCAGTCCTAAAGCATAGATTTTCCCCAGAGCCAAGCATAAAAACAAGGAAAGCCGTTATTCAAACACCAATAAAGGCTTCTGGAAGCTGAGTAAACAATGGTCACGAGTGAAAAACAGGCAGATTCCACAACCGTTTCGATGTAGCTAACCAACAAGTCCTACCTCAAAACAATTTTTTCTGTTTTCATATAGAAAGAGTCTACAGATTCTGCTGATCACAAAGATATACGTGATTTTGCGTGAAATTGCCGAAAACCCCGTTTCTGAACCAGAAGTTCTAAGGAGACTGTGGGCGGAGCCAGGGGCGGGGCTAGGGCGCGAGGACACCTGGAAGCAAATCTTCTGAGAAAATTCATTTCCACGTAAGAGTTTCTCAACATCCATTCCTTAAACGGGAGAGATGTGCGCTGAATGCGTGACCAGCAAGAGAACGCATGGTGCGAAAACGTTGGCTCCGCCCACAATCTCCACGAATTTTAGATCTAGAAAACGGATTCCTTGATGGTTTTGCACGAACGAATGCACACTATTGTGATTAAAGAGATCCTGTTTGAGAAATTCCTCGAGCAAATGAATGAATGAATGAATGAATGAATGAATGAATGAATGAATGAATGAATGAATGAATGAATGAATGATCGGAATGAATGAATAAATGGCGAATACGTACGTAAGGGGATAAATAAACAAGGAAGTGAATAAGTGAGTGAATAGAAAGTGAATAGGAGGATGAACTAATGAATAGATGGGGAAGTGAGTGAATGCGTAAGTAAATGAATAGCTAAGTATTTGAATAAACGGATGGGTAAATTGGTGAAGAGACGTAAACATGCATTCATTGTTGTTCATTGCCCTTTTGCTTAAAATCACTGAACACCAGAGGATCTTTTCTGGAATTTTCACATGAGAGGAATCTTCTGGAGCTGCTGATCACAATGGTATATGGGATTCCATGCAGAAGTGCCGAAAAAACCGTTTTTGAGACACAGTTCTTGAGGAGACTGTGGGCGGAGCCGGGGGCGGGGCCAAGACACATCATAAATAATTCGCCCTCGAGAGCGCACTCCTGCAGGAAATTCGTCCTCGTAAGTGAAGAATAGGAACTGCGCTTGATGTGTGACGAGGAAGGGGGTGGGTACGCGATGCGGAAATCCTGTCGTCCCGCCCCGGCTCCGCCCACAGGCTCCGGAACTGGGGCTCAAAAACCGGTCTTCTCACGAGTTTTGCATGGAATCACGTATATCATTCTGGTCAGCAGCCATTATAAATTATTTCCAGGCGAAAAACTCGGAAATGACTCTGAGATGGGGCAGTGACTTTGAGTACACTTCTACAATCTCTAGTGTTATATTCCATACGATTCTTTGATCTCATTATTACTAGCTATTCAACGTGCACTAGTCTAGCCCAAAAAAGTAACACATGCTCCATACGTGAAAGATTGCGATACTCAAATGATGTTTTTCTAACCTGGCTTTTTCTTGGATGACGTATGCGATTAGTAGCTGAATGTCAGCTGCCTCAGGGAAGTGCACTTTTGAGGATCTTTCAGGCATGACAAAGTGAAGCTTTGGCTCAAAATTGGGCAAAGAATAGAGATTCAGGAGAAATTACTAGCTTGTGGATTATCAATTGTGGATGTGGCGTTTCTCATATAAAATTTGACATTTGAAGTCAGTTCTTATGGACAATTCGGGAACAACGGAGAATTCTTCGGTAAAATATTCCAGAAACTTGTTAAGGCCGCCCTCGTACGCTGTAACAGTGGAATATAAGCAGCTGTTGATGTTTCCCAGGACGCTTCCGGAACATCCATCAGTCGTTGAGACTGAAGCTGATGGATCTCCGATCAAGTAGAGGTCGTGAGCACCAATGCGAGCGAAACATCGGGATAACTGATCAAGGAAAACAGAATGGAATAACATCATAGTAGAAGTCGAAGATCAAGGATCAAGCGATGATTATAGTACCCAAGTACTAGGAAATTAGGCTTTTTGTCTCAACAAGAGTCTCTAGAAGTCTTAGCCATGCCACAGTTGCCTAGAAATGTAATGAATGAAGTAACTGAAGTAACCAGCTGCCGACCACGCCCCTCCCCCATCGAAGCGGAAGTAACGACGCGGGCGGCCGGCCGCCGCAAAAACAACACCGTCGTCGCGTCGTCGCTAAGCACCGCCTGTGTGACTCGAGCCAGACGCGACGCGATGAGTGCCAGACAAGAACGACATTCTTTCTCGAACGAGAATTCTTCAAGTG
>JARK01001368.1:304324-332443 GCA_000688135.1 Ancylostoma ceylanicum | reverse complement strand
CTCCTCTCGCAGTTAATGCGTTAGCCACTGCTACGTACGTATGGTTGTTTGTTTGTTCTCTCTATACAGAAAGTTCACATTTTTTCATCATATTTTGTCGAATCATACCCTGTCATGTGACCATACCCTGAAAGACAGATCGTAATGCACTGCTGACATAGTCCAGATGAAGGTTAGAGGTACATCCATGTTCAGTGCGGCAATCCATGGCTTTCACCAAGAATCCTCCACCACTACTACCATTGAGGGTTCTCCAGTATTCTTTGCTGAACATTCTTTCTCGCACTGTGATCCGCGCTAGTTAAAACCGAATCGCGGCGATCGTGTAGCTGCTTACCGTGCCAATCGCAGCGATTCAATCGCATTACTTCGAGTTTGTGCCCAGACAGCAGAACAGCTGTGCAAGTCACGTTTCATCACTGTCTTCCAAGACTTTTTCTTCAAAGCAACGCATACATGTAACTAACTGTACAGTGGCGCACGTAGAAATTGGCCGGAAGGGGGGGGGGGGTGAGGCGTGGGAAAAAGTGAGATCTCCATCTCTCTGAAAAAATAAATTAGTTAGATAATTAAAAAAAACTAAATAATTCATTGATCGAATAATAAAAGTAATTATCCAAAAAGCAATAATTAAAGTAAAAAAAGCCGTCCATAGGGATTTCCACATGGAAAACGCAGCCTATCTTTGAGCGCCGTGCGCACAAAAATAGGTCAATGCGAGGTTTTTATTTATTTCATTGAGTGATTTCAGAAATTCCTGATTACTTTATTGGCTTTCGGTTAAGTACTTTGCAGATGAAAGATCACAGATCACTCAACAAGAAGGGGTAGTGCATTGAGGGGAACTTCAAGTTTTTGGTAACTTCTATTACCGTACTCACCACTGACATAAGGTCAAAAGCATTCAAAGCATGTTTGGCTTTGAGGCTCCATCACATTGAGTGACTATAGGAAGAGATGACTGATTGGGAGAAAGTTTAATGGGGGGGGGGTGGAGGAGAGAAAGTTCCGACCCGCCGTGTCGGGCAAACCCCGTTTGCATCAATTCGCTCATCGCAAATCTTCCATGACATCAACTACATATCTGTGATTTTAAAGCCCACACCATGTTCCTCAGATTCTCCGCAGAAGAAGAGCTGAATCTGCAGATGTGGCCCTGGATTGAATCTACCCAGGGTAAGCGCCTTAACCTCCATGTTAACGATGGGTAAACCTGCGGGGTCAGCACGTTTATCCTGGGCTAGTATTCATAGTCGCAAAACCAAGCGAAATCAGGTCAGCAAACCAACTTTTGCGGTCAGCGCTTTTCAACGTTATGTAGTCTATGGAATAATCAATCACGCTAACCATCTTTGGTTCGCATAGTTATCTTTTCATGAATCCTAGCCCTTGGTATTCTGAACAATGCATGTGGCCATAAATAGGTATTCTAGAGGAAATCTAGAGAAGCCAAATAGAGGAAGTCCAGATGGGTATTCCGCACATTCTCATTGGCCAATCCAACCGCTAGCTAAAGGGCAATTCATACTGGGTGCGTGCGACTGACGCGCGTGCGACTATATGATGAATAATAGGGGCCAGTCGTATCGCAGTCGCAGCTCAGTCGCACGCGTTTACGGCCTCGCGACGGCCACGCGTTCTTTTCGTTGAGAATTTCATGCCGCGTTGACCGGTCTTCATAGAAAATCTTCCACAAATGGATGTACGCGTCTGATCTCGCACAGTCGCACCTAGTATAAATTGCCCTTTAATCATTTTTGAAATACTGAGGTGCTGTGGGTAATAGTGGACATCAAAATGACCAGTGGCTTTGATTTTGTTGGGACCTTTGAGGACGTATGAAATTGTTTTTACATACATACATATTTCTGAAATTAAACCTCCGTGTTTTGGATAAGTGGGCATGGCTTGTCCAGTGTATGGATGTATGTGCATGAATACAGTGAAGGGCAGAAATTGCAATATTCGGTTTTTTACATATTTTCTCAAGGTAGAGCGTCGAAGCTCAAATTTTATAACCTTAGGCTTTGGTGAGAATTACATGCAGCCAAATTGCATCTCTCATGGCATCAGGTATCCACCTCTGCCATCTCATCTGGACAGCTTGAAGCCGTCGTTCTGCCGCCAAAGCCAGCCGAGTACTTGTAGGTATGCGAGCAAGCGTTTACAATATTTATATCTGTGCGAAATGGAAGCATCTGAAAGGGCTTAAGAGTGCGGACAGCATTTTGGATCATCTTTGTATAATCTCAAAAAATTTCGTGGTTACCGCTATATGTGTGCGCCATGATTTATTGGCCATTTCAACCAGGATTAACGTTATTTTGAGACACATTGTATTTATGGTAACCAGAGAAATGATTTGCCGTTAGAAGATATGCTATGCCTCCTTGTGAGCGGATCCCCACTACGCCTACCCACACTCATAATACACATCTCAGCGTATTCGCCTGAATACTTCATCACTCCTCATTTGTAATGCGACTACAAAAACCACATTCAGGACGCCTCCATGCGTGCACTTTCATGCCACTGCTACATCTGCTCCTTCGAAGTGCGAAAGCCATTGCCAGGGCGCTCGAAAAAAAAAAGCGCCGAAAAACGCGGAAGTATTTCGCAGAGGAAGCTGATTGTGAGAAATCTGCTGCACTTTTCTGATGCGGAACAGAGCGTGACTGGCACGACAGCAATTTGCACGCTAGCGGCTTTTTTCTGCTGGGCGTTCGCAAATGTGCCATTGAAATTTGGGTTACTGCTGTTCTCTCCGCTTCTCCGCTTCCAAAACCATAGGTAGTTGGCAAATAAACACCAGAAAAATGGCATTTTTTTTGAAAAATATGTGTATGCACGTGTGTATGTTGGTAAGTATTTGTGTGGATTTGAACAAAATTCTGGCAAAAGATTGCAAAGAAAGCAAAAAAAAGAAGAAAATTGCAAACACTCGGGAAAAATTCGGATTTCTCCAGGACTTTCCCGGATTTTTCGGAATATCTGTCAGTGCGGATTCGGCGGATCTTACACTTTGTTTTCAACAAACCCACAGAGTTTCTGGCAAGACCCGTATTCAGTATGCAGTGGACTCCAAACGGCCGCAGACAAGGTACGGGACCGCTGCGCGGCGTCTTTGGGCGGAGACACAGAGGCTCTGCACGCTGACTCTGGTTGTCTGCTTCTGCCAGCAGCAGAGAGCTTGAGGGCCACGTCGCAGCAGACAACCAGAGTCAGCATGCAGAACCCCTGTGTCTCTATCCGAGAACTCCGCGCACGGTCCCGCCCCTTGTCTACAGCCGTTTGGAGTTCACTGTATTTACCTTGAGAGGGAAAACACTGTGGACACATATCCATTTCCATAGGTTTTATCCACTCTTGGATAGTTCATTTCCAAGCGCAAGTGCGGTGCCTCGAAGAGAAACAACATGAAGTGGAGATAGAGTACATCATCAAATGTGGGAACCTGGATAATATAACCTGCAGTAAAACAAATGGATTCGCATATATGCGGACATAATTTTACTGGATAGACAATTCCCTTATCCGGCCTAACATGTTCGCTAAAGCTCGCTTATCCAACCGGATAATGTATATCATTTGGATGCGTGCCCAGGAGGACTCATTACAGTGGCTATGGAATCGGAAAACTCGTTATGCTGGGCACGTATCCAATCTAAATAGCACTGGGAGAAAAAATAAAGTGGATATGTATCCGTTCGCAGCAGTGCCAGACTCAGGACTTGCCAGCCAGCGAGGAGAGGCGTGGGAGAACCCCTGGGTAATCTCAATGATGCCATCTCCTGATCATCTTCGAGATGACACAGGGTTAATGTGTTGGCGCCCGTGTCGGCGGTAAGTAAATTGTACGGTTGTTAACACGTTTATGCTGGGTGATCTCAATGATGCATACTACCTCTGGGATCATCTTTGAGGTTACCCAGGGTAAACTTATTGGTTAGTGTTGGGTAACTTTGAGAGGTGTTGATGCGGTTACCCTGGATAGTCTCAATAACTCATTCCACCTCTAGATCATCTCGAAGATTACCCAGGGTGAACGTGTTTGCGACCGTGTTAGGTATGGGTAAATCTGAGAATTGTTGACGCGGTTATGCTGGGTAATCTCAGTGATGCATGCCACCGCTGGATCATCTCTGAAATCATCCATGGTAAACGTTTGGCGCCTGTGTTAGCGATGGGCAAATTTGGGAGGTGTTAGTGCGGTTACCCTGCGTAATTTCAATGATGAATGCGACCCCAGTTGTACGTAGTATCTCGGAAGTGGATATAAGGTAAAATCCACGACGCTGATCTGAAAATCCAAGAACGTGGAATCATTCTTTCGTCTCCATTTCTGCTGAAATGCATGACGAAAGAATGATTCCACGTTCTTCTCCACCTGTGCCTGGTTCATCAAAGTGGTAAACTACAAAAGGCGCTGTGGATTACTTCCTCTGGATCATCTTCGAGATTACCCAGGGTGAAGGTGTTGGCGATTTTCCTCATTGGGATTATTCGGAGCGCCGATCATGAACTTTCGTTCCATTTTGCTTGGTAACACCATTTCCGTGAGCCAGCGGTAGGATAAACTGTACATATGTAAGACATCAAGGGACATTCATAACCTTTTTCGAGATCAGCGTCGACTTCACATTTTGAGGCTTATCCAACCAGGAAGTGTCGCAGACATCTGGTACCCCTTCTCTGTCAGTTTAATATTCCATGACTCGTCAAATTAGTCACAGATTCGTCTGGAAGAATGAAGCTACAATTTGCACATCCCACACTCACGCATTCGCCATCAGATGACGTTTCGAAGCGTGGCATATCATGGCTGCTATCGACGAGTGACGCAGTGTTGTGTTTATAGGGGTTTCACTGTTGACTATCATTTCCCGTCTGTTTGTGCCCATCAATGTTTATGACTATTTGTCTTCCTTGTTAAGCATTTACTAGTTTATTCATCCATTCAATGCACGTGGGCTGCTTCACAACATATCATGGCATAACCAGGCCAAGAAAAAGGAAAAAAAAACCCATAAGAAAAAAAAAACAAAATGACGAAGTAAGGTTAAACAAAGAAAGGCAAAGTAATACATAATTTAATGATCGAGTTGAACAATCCGAAGTATCCTCACATTGATCTCTCAGTTCCCTCTGGAAGAGATCTTATTAGGCTTCTTATCACTCGTCCAAGCAATTACTTAGGGCATTCAACGTGAGCAGCAAGCGTTTTCCAAGGAATTTTGTAGTTACTTCCTGAGAGCAGATTAGCAAATGGATGATTTTCTAACATTAATCCACATGGCCAACTCACGACGCCCCCGTCCGTTTCTAATGTATCCTTTCTAGCCTAGTCGATTTCGGCAAAAAATTCTAGCCTAGTCGATTTCGGAAAAAAATTCCGCACTGCACGTAAATTCTTCACTGAAGGTAGCTCTATGTGGGCGTGGGCTCAGTGCTTAATCGGATTAACTGAGCACTGAACAAAAATAATAAAATAAATGATAACAGGAACCGGCAAAAAATTCACAATAATAGGGTCATATGTGACGTTTGGAAAAAATGTTTCAATAAATGACACGGAAGTAAAATATGTAAAATAGCTGCATCAGACTAAATACTTGGGAAAATTGTCGAATGGCTAAACGTTTCCAAATTGGACAATTTCCGCTATTTATTCGATTAAGAAGGAACCTAGGAGCTGTTTTCTCCATCCAGCGAGTTCCGTATGCCACTGGAACCAGAGAAATCAGGGAGCTTGAGAAGAACTCAGTCCTCGCCCTGTCTTCCCCTACGAAATTTGTCCTTCCGGCAACCATTAATGTAGTGAAAGCCTTTGTTACCTGATACATGGGAACCAGGACTTAACGCAACGACTTAGCGCATTAAAGCGTAAAAGCAATTTTAGCCCAACATAACGAGTTGAATGATTAACGGAGTTTGAAAATATTCCAGCTCGTAGTCCTGATGACAATGAAGTGCCAGAGTTGGGTTACAAGATGAAATGCGATCAAATATAACCTTTTGAGAACTCTCCTAAGAATCCATGAACAGTTTGAGAATGCACACCGGAGGCACGATTGCGTAATTTCTAGGAAAGCTCGAGACTTCTTACAAGACATTACCAGCTCGTTTGGGTAAATACATAGTTGAAGTTGTTGTTGGTTGGTTTGTTTGTTGGTTTTGAAAGTCTGGGTCATCTTAATTCTACTACTCTTCCTGAATATTTGTTCATTAGATTGCACGAGAAGGAAAATATGGTCTGGTAGCCCACAGAGGGCCCATGATCTGATATTGTCCGCAACTACGACCACACTTGTTTCCAGCGATGGCAGAACGCCACAGAATCCCTTTTGAAGGGGATAGATGCAGCACGCCAAAATAGAAAAAAATGACACCGAATTCACATCAAAACCTAGTGAAGTAGGCTTAGAAATCAAGCGGACGTAATTGCTGACAAAGTCGGATCATGCGTCCTGTGTATGCTACCAGACTTTATATCATCGAGAAGGAGGACCTTCCACCTTCTGTAGCAGGAGAGCGGCCTTATGATCCACCAGGACGAGACTTCTAAATTTTATTCTGTTATATACTGAGACGACCAAGCAGAGTTCCATTTTCTTGTAAGCATTAGTTTTTTGGAGCACCTCAGCGTGTTATTTAATAAATAAACAAGTAAATAAATAAATAAATAAATAAATAGAATAGAATAGAATAGATTAGAATAGAATAGAATAGAATAGAGATCCTGGGAAGAATGAGACCTCTGGCTTTTGACTCAATCTCACTAATAGTTGTAATAGTTGTTTAACTAATAGTTGTAAAATGGGACATTTTTCTTATTGATGAATGACTCATTCTAAGGTTAATAAAATTTTTGCAGTGGATAGAAAAATGTAATCTAACAGAAAAATAGCGCTTCGAAATTGGAAATGAAATTGAGAGAGAAATCAACGTTGAAAGAACTCCGGAAACGCTTTAACAAAAGAGCTGAACCTATATAACGACCTGGCAAAAATTATTCTGATTGCTTCCTGAAGTCTTCAACACCTAGTGGTTTTTGATGTTGAGCGGTATGTCTGAAACAGTTATTTCCTTAGGTGTCATTTTTCCACTGATGTTCACGGAAATGGTGATTTAAAGCGATAGATTCCGCTCGCTGCAGTATCTTCTTCATCATCATGAAAATGTCGCCGCCTCTGGAAAAAACTCAGTTTACCACGGGGTTTTACCCATTAATCAACTGAGCCTGCCCTTTCGCTAGTGTAGTTTAAAAAAAGAAAAGCGATGGCTAGTTCCTTTTCTGAATTTTTCACGATCTTTCTGGTCACCGACAAACTTCGTTTCCCGAACTTTTAAAAGTTGTTACCAGGCTTAGCCACGTATCCGAGAACTTTTGCCGTTCTCGGGAAAACCGAACGGTCAGTTTCCATCGTTTTTTGCCCACTTTTCTATCCAAAACAATTCATCCACTCACGCGTTATTTCCTTAGCGTACATAAATGTCGTGCATTAATGAGGAATTGATGATGGAACAGACAATTGATATTTATCAGTCGGATTCCAGTCAGACAAAGATATCCCGCAGTGAAACCAGTGGATACGTATATCCAAGGATGAGTTTTTATCGAATATCAGAGCACCCAGCACACTAACTCAGACAAATTGTCGAAAGGACCGCAGCAGAAAAAAGATCTCAATCACATGGTTAAGAAGCGCGAGAGACAGAGATAAAAAGGACCACAGCAGAATGGATTTGGGTGCAGATTGATTAGTTAGGACCGTAACAGAAAGTCGGAAAGGCCGCAACAAGATGCGGGAACAACCGCAACTGAAATCCGGAGGAAACGGAGCAGAAAATCGGGAGAAACGCAGCAGCCCATTAGTTTTTCCCATTTCTGCTGCGGTGCTTTCGACAACATATCCGATAGAGCGCGTTTTTCCGAGTGGATTCCGCAACTGAAGCATATTCACTTATTTATTTGTTTGTTTGCAGTCGTTAACGCATTTGACAGGATGGAAAGGAGACAAAGGAGAAAGGCAACAAGATAGAGACTGAAGAAAGATGACCATGTTTCGTTGAGGTCCTCAAACTGTAGCATTATCTTCCCTTAAAATATTTTTGCAGTGGCCAGCGAGCCTACGCGCGAAGGCTAGCTGACCGAGCCAAGGCGTACGGTCTACATATTTGGGAATCCCAACAAATGAAAAAACGTGTCTGATAAGCTCAAAATAGAACTCTGTGGTAAGCAGAACAAAGTCTAAAAAAATCCGGGTTTCTCTAAGATACGAGCCTCGGAAAGAAGAATTGCAATGCAATTTTCCGACCAAGTAAAATGGCCATCGAAGAAAAAGAGATCGGAGAAAAGTCAGTGACCTGGTTATGATTCATAAAATACTAATTGGCGTCACCAATGTAAAAGTCACGAATTTCTTTAGTTTTCTCACGTCCACTACGAGAGGTGACTTGAATAAAATTTCATTTCTTACAGCTATTACATCCACAATTCAACACTTTTTTGGTAACCGCGCCGGAACTCAATGTTTGAATCTCAGCAAAAAGCATTGCATCCCTGTTAGAGTAAAACAATTCAGAAAATTGGCAAAGCTATCTATAAAATCTTCAAATGTTTCCGATAGATTTCAGTAGAATGTATTGTTTCGTTCCAATACTATTGTTGTCATCATTTGTGTTATAGTTGCATACATACATACACTTATTTCTAGCCACATGGTCACTCCATGCTTAAATAAATAAACAAATAAATAAATAAACAAATAAATAAATAAATCAGGCATCTATAGGGTTCCTACAGCAACAAGTTTGATTAGGTCAAAGATTTTTTCGCATACGATGGTAGCGCATTCAATTAGCTACTTCAAAGCAGTGTGCTGGAAATGACGTGCAACAAATTCGGAACAGATGCAGCTCATGTTCCTGATATGTGCTCTGCTTGTTAAAATATGTTTGTTATATGTTGTATTCGATTTTTTCTGTCTGTTTACAAGCCGGTTTTTCTCCTGATTGGCATATTCAGTTGGCCGCGGTTATTAACTTCGGTTTTTCCTTGGATGCCTTAGCATTTCCTGCTATTGTACCAAACGTGTGCACAATACACGTCTGAATAAAGATAAAGACCTATTATTCCTCGAGCCGTTTCCCAGATGAACGATAGCTCTCACACAATGAATGCGGAAGTCAGAAACCGTGCCCCGTAATTATTGTGGCAAAACAGACGACTTACAGCTGCGCCGACAGTGTTTTTATGCGACAGCGATGCAAAACTTACTGCGGCAGCAAAACGCAACCAGGAAGTGTTTGCACTGAGTTTTTTTTTCTCTCCATCCATTACGACTACCGTATCTCTGGCACTTGCTAAAAGGAAGAGGAAGGCTGGGGCGATTATGAACTTACGGTAGGAGTCAGGGACGTGGCAGAAACTCGGCAGAAGGCCGAGGTGGAGAGAGGCAAACTTTGTATGGGCCGGGGTTTGTTTTATTTGAGACAGCTCCTTGGCCCTTTACAAGGATACCCCTTCAATCTACGAATACTTCTGGATCCGCGGCGTTCTCTTGAAAATCCACAATTTCGACGAAAACAAAGAGATCAAGAGACCCCTCACCCATTCCATGTTCACTGCTCAATTCCTACACATTCCTCGATTTGGAAGAAAAAAGTTGATTGCACTGTTGCTTCAGTAACTCCTGCCGTGTTTGTCCAAACAACCAACGTAAGGAATCACCAGGTAAGCAACATGACGCCAATTTGCTAGGAAATTTTTTGGATACCACAGGTTTGTCCGAAAAAAGAACTCATGGAAGGGTCCGAATAAATATACGTGACTCAGAAGGACGCAGCAATAACTAACGCAGTCCTTTCCCTGTATACATCAACTAGTACGTCACCTTAGTATACATCATGTAGGTGCCAATCAGTAATACAAGGAATCGGATCGCAAATTCAAAAATCGTAACAATTTTCGCGCCCTTGGTGGCGCGCGGTTTTAGCGCCGGAGCGCGCAATCGCACGAAGACAGTTTTGCTATTTCTTTCCCTTCTATGGTTTTTCTTTTTTATAGCTGCTATTGTTGTTATGCTGTTGTTGACTATGATGTTTTTCATATTGTTGTTGTTACTGCTGTCACTGTTGATGCTATCATAATTGCTTTTGCTGTCTGAATCTTCTTAGAAGGTTCTTTTTCTTCTTGTCTCATAAGATTTGACAGAATAGAACAAAGATAAGTTAGGCATTCCGGCCAGGCCTGGATCCGTTTTCTATCCTCAAATGAATACGAATTTCTTCCAGAAAAATAGGATATGCAGTACAATTCAAGAATAACTCCAGCAAATACAGGGGTGAAGTGGGGTGCGCACGAAACCTGACAATACATATATCTGCGAGAAACGTGCACGTGCGCATCCCTTCCCTGAAACTTCCCAGGCTATCAGTTTGAAATTGACGTCAGTAGCAATCCAAAGAGACACACCTGCCAGTTTCGTGTAGCAGCAGTGGTCATTTTCTGATTACAATGGTAGAATGGGCTTCGCCGTCTAGGAGTAGCGTTACAATGCTAGATAGACATTTCAAACTGCTTTTGCTTTTTACTTCTTATCCAACAGGGAACCTACTAGAGAACGGACTTGAGTCACAACAAGGAAAGGAAAGCTGAGCCAGTATTATATTATAATTAATAGTGGCAGCTGAAGGAATAACATATTTTGAGGTACGCGAGATCGAACAGCAAGCAGACCTCCAATTTCTCTATCCAGAGATCACAGCTCACATGCAGCGTATGAAAATTTAAAGAATTCGTAGCAAGTAAAAAAAAACTAGCAAATGCAGAGCTCCTGAATCAAAATCCTTAAAAACATAAAGTCAAAATTAACGGAAAACCAGGATTTTTGAGCGCAGAAACTCCGTTCAACCCTCTAACACCTTCCAGATTCAGACGTACTGCCCATGTTTTCACCTCTATTTTAACTTCCTGCAGTTTCGGAAGTTCTCCGAGGATTCTTCCAAGCTTCCAGGAAAGGGTGGAGCACATCCTGCTACCTTAATCAGATTCTTTTCTGTGAAATGTTGGAAATTGAATTAGCGAAAAAACACGAGGATAATCTTGGAGATCCGGAGACTGCTGGAGATTTACTGCAAATTGCCTTTAATAACCGGGCATCGGGTAAGATGCAGCGCACTTGTGGAGTTTCCAGGAAACCTAGTGTAGTAGCTGTCCCACTCATCTATACACACATTTTACATTCTGGACTTAAGGCTATCATAGAACCTTCGCATGCAAGATTGAAAATTTAAATGATAATTCAAAATAACCCAAATAGAAATATTTTCCCTCATTTTCTGAAAGTGTCCCTGTTACATCACTTCAGTTTGAATGTCAAGAAGCTGGTAGACGCTCTGAGGCGATTTTTGCAAGACTCTGCTACCCACACACGAAGTTAGAGCTCTACCTGCCCTACCGCTGCGCTTCCATTGATTTTTTTCTCCCAGCGGCTGGATGCCGAACTTGCATAACAACTCCCAGTGTGCAGATGCAGGTAGATGCGCCACTTTAGTGGCATACGGTAGCGGCGTGTTTGCAGTCTTTCTAGCGCAGCGCAGGGAGGATTTGCAAAACCCCAAGAAGGGGTCAGAATTGGGAGATCAGTATGAAGGTTCATCCTCTGTTGTGTAAATTGCTTAATTTTGCGGGATTAAGGAAGTATACCTAGGCGAAGCTGAAATAAGTTGGGGCAACCATGGCCGTTTGACAGACCTAGATTATGCGGACGACATCGCTCTCGTGGCCGAATCCGATAACAGATTTCAAGAAGCTACTTCAAATCTTAACCACAAGGCCACAAAGATTGGACTGCGCATTAGTGGTGAAAAATCAAAAGTCATGAAGATAGGAATCGAGCACACTACATCGATGTGGGGACCACTCAACCGTTTCCCTATCTAAGTTTACCTATCTGGGAAGCACAGTGTCGTACGATGGAGATGCTGACATCGACATTCGTACACGTATTGCGAAAGAAGCGGTCGTGGTTACTACAACCGCTATGGGCGACAACACTATCTCAAATACCATCAAATTACGCGTGTACCTCTCAATTGTGGTTCCAACGGCCATCTATGCTAGTGAGACATGGAAGATGTCTGCCAGCGTCATCAAGAAGATAAATGGGTTCCATCTGGGTTACTTGAGACGAATCATGAAAATACGCTACATTGACCACGTAACCAATGAGGAAGTGCTACGGCGCAGCAGCACCACCAGCCTGCACGTTATCATCGCACAACGTCGACTTAAGCTTGCTGGTCACATTCTACGGATGCCTCAGCAGAGAATCCCTTATGGTGGTATGTCATAGATTCCTCCAAGTGGCAAACGACCCGGAGACTGTCTCAGGAACACGTAGCGACGAACGTTCGCTAATGACCTTAAATTAATGAATATTCCCAGAGAGGAAGGCGAAGTGTTAGCGCAGCGGTGGAGAGAGAGTTAGTCTCTCGATGTGCCCAACAGCACAGGAGAAACTAAGTCTACAGTCTGTTCCCTCAAACTTACACTGCCATCCTCGCCCAATCGAACAAAGCGGCGCGTGCGTGTTCGGTTGGGGCGCGGTGTGAGGCTGATCGGCTGTTGCAGCACCGCGCCCCAATCGAACACGCACGCGCCGCTTTGTTCGATCGGGGCGAGGATGGCAGTGTAAGTTTGAGGGAACAGACTGTAAATAAGTCTAACTCTTAATATACTGTAGTTTATCAAGTTAGTTCTCTATCCAGATACTTTCACCAGGCGGGCCGGCGCTCCTTACGGTGACGTTCCTGTGTTAGATACTCGGCATGACCGGTGCGCTAGCTGCCTACCCAATATTCAAATTATGCATTTTCCGATCTGCACAGTATGCGGGCTCATTTCCGGATGCGGGCCGCTACATACACAAAACCTCCACAAGGAAGGACCAGAGCTTGCTTGCTGGCTCAGAAGTGGTACCGGCCTGCCCGGTAGACATGCCCAAGTACAGAAAAATTGAGTATTTGGTTTTACAGTGATGGAACGCATGCAAGGCGCCTTCACTTAAAATTGGAGCAGAATTCCACTTGGAGACTACTCCAGTAAAATTTTTCTGGGTTTGTGAGGCTTGCTATGTACTCGTGAAGACAGTTCTAAAAAATTCTTCTCTGAAATAGGCAGCTTGAATGAAAGCAAGAGCTGACAGTCACTTTGGTGCGAAAGCAGCAGTTTTTCTGGATATGTGGTAGTTAAAAGGCGTTTCGTTTCTTTTACAACGCTCCCATCAAAGAAGAGATTTCGAGGTCACTCATCACTATTTGTAAATGGTTCCACTGTTTAACATTAAACAAAACCATAGAAAAAATATGAAAATATATCACAACAAGCGAATGGTACTCAAAAACATGTTGATGGTAGAACAGATACGTGATAATACAGAAATGTACTTACATCATGCTAGGGTTAATAATTCTTGAAATATTCCAATTCAACCAAGAAGAAAACATGAAAATTTCATGCATGCAAAAAGCTAATTTCTATTTCTGTGCTCTATCCAATATTTTTATTCATCAATTTCCATATAAATAACCCTGTAGGTCCTATTCATTTTCGCCTGGGAAGCCCTATCAATAAGCCCATCTTTCTTCGCGTGCTCGTATACTCCAGCAATTCTTCCGGCTATCCATCAATGGCTCAGGATACGGTAAGTAGACCATTAATGGTGATCCTGGATGTGCCTAGCACGGAATTCAGGCATCAGAAAGAAGCCTAGAACAATGCGAACAATTGGGGAGACAATAAGGAAGAATAAGCGGTAAGGACCAACAACAGGGCAGTAGCTTTTGTAGCTTTTGCAATGACGTGGGGTTCAAAGATTTTAAGGAAAAAAGGAAATTATCGGTTTCCATAGCATATTTGAAGCGATTCACCAATTTTGAGACAGGTGAGAGGGGAGGAAAGGCAAGATTCCTCGCGGAACTTTTTGATGAACTCATTTTAATGTGAGATCCATGCAAAAGATGGTGGATCTAAATTTGAAGACAATTTTCAGTGCTCCATGAAACAACGTTAGTAATAACAACTTTCCCACTCGCTTACAAAAGGGCCACCATTGTTAGATGGAAAAATTGTGTGAACACTCTGAAGCATCTTCCTGTGTTTTCCAATGGATTCCATGTGCTTTCTTCTCTGAACCTGGGCATTATATGATCTGTTCGAAACGTCAGGCCAAATAATGTTTACCACCTAAGAACCTGGTTGGCACAAGGATAGAAAACATCATTCTCCTGTGCATATTCCATGCCTATTTAACTGCAGAATCTTGTATGTGGTACGGGGATGTCCTCATATGAAAAGAAAGCCAGCTCTCTCTCTCCTTCTCAGAGTTGATGTGGTATACTTACTCAAGCGCTGAGCTAGGGCCTCTTAGAAGTGCTTAGGCTTAGGCTTAGGCTTAGGCTTATAAAACGTTCAATGCATATTTGCATAGACACGTACGTTTAGTGGAATGAGATTGCTTTCAAAAAATCAAAAAATAGAAAGGTTTCCAACCGTTCATTTCCAATAAAAATCATAGAAAACAGCGGTGCTCATGCAGAAGGGGCAGCTACACAATATCCATGTCTCTTGCAATGGGTAATGGAGGCAAAAATTGGTCGAGGTTTCTAAGAAAATTGTAAGAACGGTCATGCATCACCAATCACCAAATCGGGAAAGAGTTTTCAATTTATCAATCCTTACGGTGTCCTGGCCGGGTGAGTTTCCTCGTGTTGGTGAATTCACTGCTCTACTTCTACCTTCACTTACGAGTGTATAGGCTTCAGACTCACTGCCAAATCAGAAGGCGTTTCGCTAACCCTTTGATGGGTCATAAAAACACCAAAGCGTTCGACTTCCTGGATGCAATGTACATATTTGATGTGATGTTAGAAGAAATGATGTCCTTAGGTGCAAGAATTCATCTCGTTGCAGCCCCCTCCCCCTTTTTTCATCAATAAGGAAATGCTCGCTTTTCCAGAGTGGGCAGAGTGGAACCGCCCGCAAAAGGAACTTCCGCGTCGGAGAAATGCTTATTTATCATCATGAGGAAGCCCGACATGCAAGCACTCTCAGCCGACTGCAGAAAAAAGCCTCATCGTTAATTAAAGGAATGACAGCCTTGACGGCTCCATTTGTCATTCGTGCAAAATCCTCACCCGGAAGTAACCAGCATACTGTGGAAGGAGTGGCCTCGAGAAGAGTTGTAATATTGCAGGAAGAACAAAGGGTAGCGAGCAAAAAGACTGCAATATTTGGTTTTTCACTTGTCGAAGACGTTTTTCGAGGTAGAGGTTCAGGTTTCCAGGGGAGCCAAGTCGAAACATTCCAACTTCCTTGTTTACCTTAGACAAGAAAAAGGAAGAAATTTTCACGAAGGCAATAATCTTTAATTTAGTTGTACCCACAATGTCTCACAGAGCTGCATGGGTGAGATTTCAGCACGTATTGGTTTCCTGGGCCTGATGCAGTCATACCTGCTGGAAAATTTGAATGCGGTGATCGATGGTTGTCATTTGCAAAGCTTACTTGGGGTAGGTCTCCCTGACCCTCTACTGTTTTGATGTTTAGTTACCATAGTTCCACGGCATATGGTTCTAATGCGATCCATCGCTCTACCGAAACTTGAAATTTCACAGCTGGGCCTGTACGCATCATTAAGATTACCCAGGTTAACGTGCTGACGACCCTGCCGATTATGGGCAAATTTGAGTGTGTTAACACGTTTACCCTGGGTAATCTCAATTATCTATGCAGCCCAGGTTGAAATACAACCAATAGTGCACAGCATGAGGAGAGAGATTTGGATTTTGCTCTGTTTCGAGGAAGAAGATGGCTCAATGACCCTATGGATGACAAAGAAGCCCCAATGTGCCTAGATTATTGCCATGAACATTGCGATTCATAATGCCTAGGATATAAACTCAATCTGGTTTAAGAAAACCATTTTGCGCTGAAATCCCACCGTAGACTTCTTTCAGAAAGACATTGCGGATACCTCTAGGTTATAGAATCTTTCAAACTCTTTGGAATTTTGTTTTCTCAAGGAAAGTTAACGTTAAAGAGGGGAGATTTCACCTTGTTTCTATGTCTATGAGTATGTCTCATGGTAAATATACCCTGCACTCCCGTAAAACTGTGTGTCTTCAGGCTCTAATTTAAAAGAGATCATAAATAAAAAGACAAAAATTGCAATCTCTCCTGACACGGTGGTGCATCAAGCTCTTTCATAAAGAATGTATGAGCATAATTGTTGAAAAAAAGAACACCATCGTCCAAGAGGGGAGGTCATGGAGTCCCACACGTAGGCAGATGGCAAGGATAGCACTTTTTTTCTCCTTTCGAGCTGCTGGGCAGCACCTTTTGAATTCATGTAGTTACTTAATGGTAGTCCCACGAGAATCATCCTATTTTTATTACTGAGGACGCCTATGGATGTAGAGTAATTTTGCTAGTAATACTTTTACATGGGGCATCTCTCCTGGCAACCTCGGTGGCTGCAGATGTAGTGGAACAGTGGTGGGGCAGAGAGAGGGGGAACTCCAAAAAAAAATCTGCGTCAAAAAGAGGGCCCGGACGACTTGAGTCAGAATAAAATTATTGGAAGATTAAATGCCAATTTTAACTGTTCAAAATAAGAGTCCAAAGAAAAAAGCTAAAAACAGGAGAGGCAAGGAACTGGAACCGACATACATAGTTCGTCCATCTCAAAGAGAAATTCCGAAGTTTGATTTTAAAAAAGTTGGTGAGCAGCCCTGGAGAAAAGGAGCTGCGTTTTGTCCATGAGTGAACGATAGTCATGTTTAAAAACTTGAATTTTCTGAAAAATGGGATTTCTAAATATTGGCTCTAGGATTGCCAGGGTTGTGTGCAGTGGAGTTAGGACGTTATTGTATCCTGCAAGGGTTGACACAGCTCGTTAGGAACGAGGGAAAAAAAGGGAAGTTTTTTTTCTCGATTCTAAAAGAGATTATTGATTTACACGAACCTTACTTCTACAAACATGATTATTTCCAAGCAAAAAAAAAACATTGAAACCGTCTTTGTACTGAAATTTTCGAGTAAAACATTGACATAAACCAGCAACAAGCTATTTACCCTCAAACACAGTAGCACTAAATTGACCGTTTCTATTTTATTCTCAGGAAGAAGCTTCTCGAGGTTTTTCCACTGAGGAAGCGACTGCGCCCTTTTTCCACGAAGCACTTCCGCATTAACATACATATTCATAGCCCTGTAAAGTACATCTTTTTCCATAGGTTTTTTCTTGCCTTGCATGTTTGGCTTCATGGTACGTACATACTAATCATCTCTAGACCCTTTTCCCTTGTTACCAATTGAGGAAGCTGCACTTCAGCTGATCAAATTGAATAGAATACTGTAGCTTATGAAGTACATGAAGAAAAATGTGGACATGCTTGAGTGAACCCATTGACCAAATAGGGATTTTTTGTCTTCGTTCTAGTTTCTCTACAATTATTTTCCATAGGCTCACGACAACCAGAATCGCACAAGAAATTAAGCGATGTTGGTTGTCGTGACGTTCACGACCTCCAATGAACCCATTTCAAACATCCAGCCATATCATGCCTGCGTATTATATCGTTGCCTGAGTATTCGATCTGCTATTGTCTTCAAGCCGGAAGAGAACCGGAGCATTCTACTCTACCGTCGTCACAGACTCCCATACCCCCCGTCAACCCGGCCTGTAGGCCTTGAATGTCTCTTGTTCTTGATTATTCATGTTAATAAATGTTGTTGACGGTTAATTCAGAAGAACCACCAGTGCAATACCGGTCGCATCATGAGAGAGTCATCGTTTTATGAAAAAGCAGACGAGAACTTCCTGTTTACTGGGAAATCTGACGCCATAGAGGGATCGCAAGTGGAAATGAAGTGATGTCTATTCCCCAGATAAGTTGTTTAATGACGAATGCTTTCCGTTTAGGAGTGGCTGAATTCAAGAAAGTAGAACCATTTAAGGAAGACAAAGAGTTCGATGGTAAGGAATTTGGTAGGGCCAGCATGAATGAAGTTATTAGTTACTTATTTTTTTCTATTAGAAGTTGATGATCGCTGTGTGGCACTTTGTGAACTTAAACTATCAATTATTACTTCCGAAAAAATCAACAAAAAAATGTGATTTCTGGAATTTGATGACTCAAAACCATATCACAAAAAAGAGAAGGAGCATGGCATCAAGAAGGAAACATTTTGTCTACTCTTCCTTTTCTCATCCAGGTATTTTTTAATAATATTTGCATAATTTCTTGTAGGTTTACGGACCTATGGAAAATAATCGCAGAGAAACTAGAACTAGGACAAAAATCCTCATTTGGTCAATGGGTTCACTGGAGCATGCTTACATTTTTCTTGGCTTATTTCATAAGCTACAGTATCCTCTTCAATTTGAATTAAATTATTATTATTCAATTTGAATTACTAACTCATTATTATTTATTTATTACATTTATTATAAATCGATTTGAATTATTAGTTTGAATTTCTGGGTATAAGACAAGTACCGTTCATAAATTTATCCATTTCAGCATGACGTCAACTGGAGTATCGGAAATTTTTTACCCAGAAGGTAAAGAAAGAGTTCCCTTTGACGTGGATCGGCGGGTCCCCGATTTCCAATTTCTGGTGGGGGGGAGGCACATGACATTGATCGATATATTGATCTGTCTTACATGTTTTCACCTGTTAGTTGACATGTTGCGAACACTTTGTCTTGTTAACCGGGAAGTAGATGCAGGTTACCTAGAATAGTCACAAGTCACAACGTGTAGAAAAGGTCAATATATCGATTAATGTTAGGTGCCCCACCCAACTCCATTTTCACCCAAGCGATTCTCTTCATTTTAGGTCAAACACGCTGCTACATATATTTGGTTCGGATAAACCGTATCCACGAATAATGGATCCGAATATAAATGTGTGATTGATGGGGTACGTGCATCCAAGCGCCTCAACGGAGGTCATATTCATCCTATTCACTAAGATATGTGGGCCATCAATCTCCCTATCTCGTTTTGTTCCTCATAAATGCGGCACATATGTTGGTATTCCCCGATAAATGGGAGACATGTGGGTAGAACAAATTGTATGGAATATCTATAGGGGATAAAGACCACTGAAAAAGATTAAGCACTCAGCATTTGTTTTTATTTCTTCCGAAATTAAATCTATTGCTGTTGAATCCAGGATGGTATTCCTAAATTGAAACCAGAAGATTCCTGAAACTCCCGGGGATTTACCGACCATCTCGGTTTCTTAACTCTGACGTCAAGCATTAAGCATATGCCTCCTGCGTTCCTGGAAAAACTTCGGTAGCTAGCCATGCGAGTTTTTGTATTTCAGTTCTCTCTCAACATCCAACTTCCGACTTCCGGTCTTACGCAGTACTTCTGCTCATCTCTGGTCCTGATGAAGTGTCTATCCACAATGTCTTGGGATTCTCTGCTGGTGATGATGCAGTAGCTTCTGATCCGGAACCATTTCCACGAGCTTTAAACTTCCGCATTCAGTGATAGTTTTTGCACAATGAACGCAAAGTCGTAAACCACGTCCAGCAATTATTATGGCGAAAACAAACGGCTGGCGTCGAACGGCAGCGGCAGCAGTCAGTGTTTTTGTTCGATTGCTATGCGATACTCTTCGCCACGGCAAAACACAACCAGGAAGTGTTTGCCGCGCTTTTTCCCATCCAGCAATGACGGCGGCAGTTTTCCGGAAGCGCCATGGCAGAAGAAAAATGCCGGGGTGCGAGGGGATCGGATACGATAGTGCAATCGTTATAGTCACGTAGGTATGTGTAAGAAATTGAGTGGAAGTGACAAGTGGACAAATGACTACACGTTTTTCAGCCCGAGGATGGATGAGGAGACAAGAAACTTCCGCGGTTCAAGTAGATCGAAAGTTAGAGAGTCCTAGTCACCAAGGAACCAGGAATTATGCGTGGAGGTTAGAGACACACTCGTACAAGCAATTCCTACTAACCTCAAACAATTTGGAAATACAGTGTATTAATATGCTCCTGTCTTTGACCCTCATTTTCAGTTAATTACTCTTGGTTTTCCAAGGTTTTCCGTTGATAATAAAGTTGAAAGCTAGCCGAAATAAATCTGTAAACGGAGAGCCTTGGGAAACCAAGAATAATTCAGTGAATAGCTAAGTACTTGGTATGATTCTGACCATTTTTTTGCTTTTTTTTCTCTTCTCTCCAGAGAAAGATTTTCTGATTGCTCTCAAGGATTTAGGCCCAATCATCGTTCTAGCTCGATTGTATGTATTTCATAGTGTAACCGCAAGAAAAAATATAATAAGCGGCAGTACCAAGTATAGATTTGGAATAGGATAGTTCTCTTTGAAAGTAGTTTATGGTAATATTACCCGTCTACGGACATTTACCACCCGCACGCGTAGCGTAAGGTCGTTGTGCCTTTTTGACCTTGGAGAAAAAGGGCCAAGCACGGTTCAGAAGTTGCTCTAACTCATTTTAGCACCTTATTGATTGCCTTGGGTCAAATTTGAACTGTCAATCATGGAAAAAGTCCGGGAACAGTTGTTTTCTGTACACTGCCATACCGGGGCTGACGTGCGCGGGTGGTAAGTGTCCGATAATCAATATTACCCAGCGAGAAGAAAGAGCGGTTCGATCCCCATCATGCCCTAAAATTCCGTTTGAATAGCTCAACCCTTAGCTGACTTACTGCAAGAAATTCTCCCTCCAGCAGTGCCTCTCATCATACTGTATCTTATTGGCCGATACTGTATATGATTACTGTCATTGTTGATTTTTATTCTTGATTTTTGTTGTTTGTTTATCATTGCCGATTGTTTCTTTCCCAAATGAGTTATGTACCGAATGTAATGAGTGTAGTGCATTAAGTGGTGCATTATTATAGAGGCTTTTCGTCACGGCTTCTTCCCATTGAAAATTGACTTTTTCAGATACTTTTTAACCGAAGAAAGGTGGCAAAGAAGAAATTAATCCGGAACTACGGGCAAAAAACCCTATTATCAACCTGCACAAAATATTTTCTCATGAAGAAATCCTTTTTATCGCTCAGCAGAGATGCTACCAGAAATCCTATCCATATGTACTTGCCATCATATGCTCTACCCTTTCAGATTGTGGATGATCACTTCGCGTTTTCCACGAGCTCTTGGCGCAGAAGCAATCAACGGAATGGAAGCAGGAAGCTGGTCCAAGAAGTTCAAGTTGAGCACGATATGCCTCAGAGATAACGAAGGAATAGATTGGCCATAAAATTTTACGACCAGGAACTTTGATAGTTGTCCATGTGGACGAAACCTCGAAAAAACTGGCCGAAGACATCAGTGTAACCATTAAGCCATCATTTCGGGAGATGTGCTCGGAAATATACGGAAATTGGCTTAGTACGTAGGTCTCCACGAAAATATGAGCAATCCTGAAGCCTAATTTGCCCGAATTTCCATTGATTTGCTTCCCCAAAATGCGCAAACTCTACAGCTGAAGGATTTCGTCAATCAAATCTCATCGTCTTCTGAGCTGCTAAAAGAACCCGATTGTCGGAATCTGATGACGTACAATTCCCCTCTTTATGTTTGATGCAACTGTCCTTTAATTTGGCTCTGCTGATTGTTCCATACCCAAAAATCTCGTTTAGGCCACAAATTGAGTGTCTTGCATTAGCTTTCCTGGAATGGTAGTGATGATGTCAGGTGTGGATTTCTTCACCTCCCGGAGAAGAAGAACGACCTGTTGACCCGCCACGGATTGAGACAAATCTTACGCGTATTACTAGGGTTAATGCGGATGAGGGAGTTCCACCCATATTCCGGTTTTTTTGTTAGGTGTACCTTAAGTGCATGAATGAATAAATAACTTAATAAGTAGATAAATAAATAAAATAAATAAATAAATAAATGCGGATATGATCTTCGGTATCACCTTCACTAAAGTAAAATGAGATTGTTCTCATGAAGGCACAGTTCAAAAACGTCAATATTCACCGAAAAAAGCCACATTAATTATGTATCAGTATGCTCATGACAGCTTATGAATCCCAATTCGACTCCCACGCCTTGATTTCCCATGGATCCTCTGAAATTCCACGGCAAGATTGAAAGTTTTCCAGCGAAATTCTCTACACTGAGCATATCCTCTTCAGCTGGCTTAATCAAATTCCTTCTCGCAGAATGCTTTGAATTGAATTTCAGCCCACGCTGGTGCAAAAACACTTGAAGGAGGAAAGCATTCTTGAGAAATTAGAGGAAATTTCTATGCATGCGCTTGGCTTGCGGGCAAACTTTGGATCACCTATGGAAATGAAGGAAACCCAAATAAATGTTCACTGTTTCACCAGGGCCTCTATGCCTCGCCGAGATTACCCAGGGTGAACGTAATGACGCCCGTGTTAACGATGGGTAAACTTGCGTAGTGCTGACACGATCACCCTGGGTGATCTCAGTGATGCATGATACTCCAGTAACATTTTGTACATATAATTTGCAATTAGGTAACTAAGTATGAAATAATGTCCAGGTAGAAGACGTGACCCTGATTGAATTTTCCTAAAATCGTTATCCAGCTTGCTACTGTTTCAAGAAAAACAGGAGCGGGGTAGAGGCTCTGGCTTCCGCATGCACCATTTATAATAGATTACCCAAGGTAAATGTGTTCTCATCTCCCGGAATTCACCTGCAGTTCACACGGATCAACTCATTTACTTTGGGTAATCTCAGTGATGCATACAGGCCCTGGACGTTAGATTAAGGAAAAATTTGTCCGAGACTCTAACGAATCCACTTGACTCTTTTTAGGATCTGGTAAAGGCGAGGACGCCAAAAAGGGTTTTGACAATCTCAGTCGTCGCCTAACGGAACTACCTGAACCTGGGCTGCTTATTCCTGCGAATTTCATCCCTAGATTAACACACTTGGAATGCCCAACGGTTGCTAGGTGTGCTAGCGCATTCCTCTCACGACTCCTCTAGTCCTAGCTGAAGACGTCTGAGTTATTTGCAGCTTCACATGCCCTATCGCTGCTCTCCCATTGATTTCATGTTCCCAGTAGAGCTCGGATGCGGAACTTGCATAACGATTCGCCTGCAAATGCAGATCTATGCGCTAGTTGGGCGTGGTGTTCATGCACTTTCTGCATAATCGCTTTCGTGCTCACTTCCTTGTCGCGAAAACAAGGAGAGGAAAGCGCTCGAGGCGAAAGGGACGGGGAAATGCTCGGACTGAGGGTTTCGCGTTTTTTTCTGGAAAATATACCTGCGTTGAGGGATGGAATAAACCATCATAGTTACCCTGGTCCTATGAATTTTTTGAAATTTAGATAGGTTAACGGGTACTATCGAAGAAAAACTAATATGAAAAGGTAATAGATGGTTTCCATGTCTTTTTTTCCTCGAATGTGCTCCAGTGTTCGTGTAGCACGCAAATGAGGAATGCACCATATCAAAAGACCGGAAATTTGGGAGACTTATGACCTCGCAATCTCAAGTCACGCAAAGAGCCAGCAGTGAATCCTGAAGGAAATTCCTGTAAAGGGAAATCGCTGGAATTACTCCAACAAGTGCGCGGAATAGAATTTTGTTTTACATACATGTTCGGATTTTCCAATGTGTACACATATGTACATCCCTTTTTGGGATTCAGTAGCGCGTCGGTAGAAGTCAGGATCGATAATTTGCTCCCCACGCGGCTCAATCGGGTTTTCCTCGCCCTTGGGGTTCGTATGGTGGTACCACAGGAGTGTGGGAGGTTGAGGTGTTTGCTTATGACATCGGATGCCCCCCCCCCACCTCCCCCAACTTTCCAAATTCACTGTAAAGAGCATTCCCACACTCAAGCGCCTCTGATGAAGCCAAATATTGCAAGCATCTTGAGGAGACTCTCCACTTATTCCCTTGTTATTACCTCACATCATCGTTATTTATTTATTTATCTATTTATTTATTTAACAACTCCCGAGGATGTGCCGTCAAATATCGTGCCATGACCTCAACTCAGAATAAAAGACGAACCAAGGAAAAAAATGAGATGAAGGGTGCGCATCATCGTGAGGGAGAAAGGGGCGTAGCCAGGCGGCTGTGATTGGCCACTCGGGCTGCCTGTCACGCCCATCTGTTTGAACTCGAAAGAGGTCAATGCTATAACACATGGTCAATTTGTGCTTAGCGCCGTACGAGTCAAACAGATGGGCGTGACGAGCGGCCCCAATGTGCCAATCAGAGTAACCTGGTTACGCCCCTTCTTCCCTCACGATGATACACCCTAAATGACAGGACCATGTCAACGGGGCAATACTATAAGTAGGAGTAACAGCTCTTTGGCTAATAAATCGGGAACCTATGCGGAAACTGAAGAAAAACGGTTTTCCTTGCTTCATGTAATGAAAAGTAAACGAAGTACCTGAACTTTTAAGGCTATTTACACCTAAAAAATAGGAGAGGGAAAGAGCCATAAGGCTACATTCCTTTCACAACTTTTGTAGTCTTACTAGTATGATATTTTCAAAACAATTAACAATTTCTTTGTAATGATCTTGTGGTCTTGATTTGTTTGCTCCTGCTACTCATGGACACAATTTCTCCCAAGATACAATTACGTATTCTCCTTGATACAATCAGTTTGTAGAAATCAAGAATTACTCAAAGGAGTCCGATCACGAGTGGAACATTTCATAGTGGACTGTGCTCCTGTTCAACCAGAGCCGGGAAACGAAACGGAGCACCCGAGCTATTATTCTATGGTCATTGTTCCGTATGAAACTATGTAAATCCAAGGTTATCTAATCGGCTCATGTACATCCAAATCAGAAGAAAAAACACTACACGAAATTGTATTGATATTATAGAATACAGGACCTGTCAAAGGGATCAAAGTTCCTCGAAAAAGAGGAGAAAAAGCAGAAATTTGCTAGTAAGTAAGCAAAAGTCATCATGTATACGTGTTTGACTGCACAATACTGATCAACACGCCCCCCCCCCCCTCCTCCTCCGGGTCCCCGAACTTTCGAAATTACTATACAAAATAATTGTAGCGTCTATGTGTTAGCTTATTTTTAACTGTTTATTTTTGTTATAATTTTTGAAATAACAATAATTATTCAGCACCATAACTAATATTTTTATTTATTTAATTTCCATCCTGGTCCTCAAAACGGCGGAGACATCAATTTTTTTCCAACCCCTCTCCCTCCCCCTCCCCAATCCTTCTGCGTCCGCCACTGCACGTTTCCCTCAGAAGTACTGAACAGCTGTCTGCCGAACCGCAAAGGAAATCCTGGAAAGAGCCATAGATATCCTCGTGACCTAACTTTCTCCTCGGGCTGGACACAGTAGAAGAGCTTAACGCTACGCGCCTGGATGAGAACACTCCTTGGACTACAGATTGGCAGCCACTTCCGACCGTAGTTAAGCCTATGCTGAGATAGAGTGGGCGTCGATGGTGGTGGCCCATCCACGGCCTCAAAAAGAACGCGGCGCGACCGCGCCGCCCATGATGAGGTCTTCGCTATGTGGCGAATCTGGGTTTTCCCGGTATTTGCTCATCAAATTTGATATTACCTAATGAAAAAATTAACTAACTGTCAAGGACACCCCATAGTTTGTTGTCCTGAAGGGGATTCCTGCTCGAGCGACGCGGTCGCGCTGCGTGATTGTCGAGGCCGCAGAGGAGTCACCGCAATCGACGTCCACTGCATGATAACATTTGTTATGACGACATATTACGTGTAAATTATAACATTTACGCGATGCAATAACCAGTTTCCGAGAAATTAACTTAAATGCTTATTGCATGAATATTATGAGCGCAAGAAGTGAACTGACGATTAACTCCACCAGTTTCCACAAATAGACACATTCGAATACGTCAATAACAGTTATTCACGGGACATTTGACTCACGGACACTAGCATCCGCTAGGATGGGGCTAAATTTATCCCTGAGGGTAGGATAGGAGGAATGACTGCACATCCCGGTGGCAAAGGTGGGAATTATTTTCCTTGTAGTCAAATATTTCACACCAGAAATGAGAGAGGAAGGCAGATTACAGCTTTATGAATAACAGTGGATTTGTAGCCTGAATTCCTAGCCAGTTCTAATGTCCTCAATTCACATGCCCCGTGAGTAACTGCTATTGACGTCTGCGAATGGGTCTATTAGTAGAAACAACTTTGTCGTTGCACTTTGTGCTCTCCCTGCTTTCTTCAAAACAGAAGCGCGGGAGCACAGGGACAGCTGGGCAGCATGTCTCAGAAGTCGGGTGCTATCGGCCTCGATTCTAAGTGTATTTCTACGGGGTGGCAACAAAGTCTTTGACCAAAGGTTCGCTTCAGATATTTCTTGTGCTTCATCGGAAAATTCCGGGACTTTGTTCCCTTACGTGTTGTCCTTTTCTTTCCTTACGTATTGTCTTACCCCGTCCAAGGATGATCTCTGCAGCTGCAGCTTAAACAAACTATTAGCACAAAGATCCTGGCCGATCTGGAAGAAAATCTTGCAGAAAAGGCAGATTAAGCCGGAGAACTACATTTAAATGAGAAAAACGAGGAAGTTTCCTTGCACCGAACCTGCAAGGAACACATTATTCTTCTAGGCCGGGAAAGAAATTGCAGGAAATATCTATTGGCATCTCTGCATAGGGCCGTTTCCTCGCTGTCAGGGATAGCCAACTCTTCACTTCGCTTTCATTTTATTTAATTGTGGATTTATTTGTTTATTTACTTGTTTGCTTATTCCTGCTCTTTCAATAGTAACCATTTAAGAGAGAAGAAGAAGAAAAAAACAAATAAAACAGACCATAAAGGATTTCAAAAATATGTAGAAAGGCCAGGCAGGGGCCAGACTCTCGACAGTGAAATTTAATGCAATAAACAATTGTTTATCAGCCTAGATATTTTTCACTCATTCATATATCTATCTCTTTCATTACCTGGACATCTCCATGTGTACTCACAAAATGCATGAGGAGAGAAAGGAATGAATGAGAATAGGTATGAGGAGACAAAGAGATCTGTCCCAGGAAGAACGATTGAACGATGAGCAATGACAGCGATCGCAATGTATAATAATTATAATTAAGAAATCGTCATATGCAGAAAAAAAAACAGTTTTATGTACTGAAAAAGAAGTAGTAAGAGTTAAGTAGTATTTGGGAGAATGTAGATGCTTTGGAAAAGACCGAAGCTACTGCATGCGTATGTACGCATTCGAATGCCAGACAGATGGAATTGAATTGAATTTGGAAGAAGCATCCCAAAAAAAAAATCGACGCTGTCCGAGTGAAGGCAAATGATTGTTCGTGTCTTCTGAATTGCACCGAAAATTTCCAAATTCCATCAAGGAACGGAATAAGTATGAGAATTTATAGAATTTTCCATCACCATGGCTGTTTTTATTCGAGATAAGCAAATAGGTGCAGGAATATGTACAGCTGAATGGATTGAAAAATTTGCTGGTTGCACAAACTCTGCTTAGTATGGTGATTCAGATGATGTAATATGTGCAGTCGGTCACGGAAAGATGAACGGATTCCGTGGCTGCAGAATCGCGGTGGGACCTAGACGATAGAAGCGGAGAGAGCATGCTCCAAGTGAGAGGGCCAAGTAGGTCCCGCCGCGATTGCAGCCACGAAACCGCACGCGCGATGCGTCTATCTTTTCGACGAGGATTGCATCCTCCTTATCGGACATATTTTTATTATTATTATTTTTATTTATTACATGAAGCGTCCCATGCAAAAATTGAAGCGGATTGATTTGTTTTATTTTTTATATGAAAATTCTTTGTCGAATAGGTCGATCGTTCAGGGGTTCAAGAGAGAGGAAGCAGTACCCCTTTCGTGGTTTGACCAGGTACACCAATTTTTTTTCATTTTTCTTTCTTTTCTCGGTCCCTAAACTAGTGATAAGATCAATTAAATTATTCGACTTTTATTAGCTCCTAATTGTACTACATATTTATTCAAAGGAATTCAATTCATAAAAAAATTTATAGCAATCCGTACAGTTTTTCACTGCTCCAAGAATGTAGTTTCTGAACTCCTCCATCCCCCTCCTCCCTTGACGCTTC
>JARK01001368.1:243211-296812 GCA_000688135.1 Ancylostoma ceylanicum | reverse complement strand
GGGGGGGGGGGGTGGTAGCGAAAAATTGGGAGATCCACCACTTTGGCGTTAGAGTATCCACCACGGATTCAGAAACTAAACCAAGAAAAAAGTTTCCTCTCAGCTGGGTAAGGAGAAGCAGGGGATAGTAGAAATTTGGGATGTCCACCATTTTGGCATTCGGGCACACACACAAGTTTTTTTTTAGATATCCAGATTTTCTGGATATTTAGATCATTTTTTTGGATGTCTTTAGATATATATGCGAAAATTAAGATTTGGCTAATAACGATAAAAAGTTTTTTTTTGAAATAAGCCCAGACAAAAATTCCAACGACTCCATGAAGCACAGCCCGTAGAAAATCCCGGGACACCCTTCCGCCGCGCACAGCTGAGCGAGCGTGCGCGCGTCGCGGTCGCAGCTTGGCTAGTATTCATGAACGCATAGCGAAGCTAAACCAGGTTAGCTAACCAACTTTCACATCCTGCGTCTCTCAACACTGCGCAGTCTACATGGAAAGTAGGGTAATGAAGCACGCTAACCAAGGATGATTTGAGTGATTCACGTTTCATTGATCCGAGCCCTGCAGGCTGAGATCCTCTGGAATTGGGGCTGCGGCCTCTCAGGAAAACGCTGATATCCGGTATCCATTTCGACCCCCGCCCAACGGGTGTTCGCCGATTTTTTATCTTTTACAGTCTATATCTTTGAGAAATTTGAAAGAAAACGACACATCACCGGTCCTGCACATATACCAATCAAGATTCAGCTAATTGAAACAAGGTGAGAATCCCGGGAAAATTTCACAAAACCTTAGCTATTTATTCATTTAGCAGCGAAGTGGTACTACGCGACATGATGTGATAACCACTCGTTTTGAAAGGAAGATGGTAGCGAAGTGAAGGTGAGGATTGAAATGGAAACTCCTTTGAAACCTGAGGTACTTACAATCGAGTAATTAAGATGAATTTCAAGCTGTGAATCGAAAACAGTGGAAATTGATCGGTATACTTGCCCATATACCCATTTCTATACGTGGAGGCAAATGTGGGGTTATGGTAGAAACCATGGGTAAGACATCAATGGGAGAAATCTTCAACACGATGGGGAGAAAAACTTATATGGATTTAATAAATGCAACTTTACTATACGGTACTGTTAACTCTTTGAGAGATCAATGAATAAGAACGTCAATAAACGACCTAACAATAAGTAATATGAGCGTAGGGATGATTGAGCTGGGCCTGGATACATCATTGAGGTTTTATTTATTTATTTATTTATACTATCTCTACATCGCAACGGCACAATTTGTTTTGTACTGTTCTTGCGAAGAGCTCAGCATTTTTCGTAGCATCTCCATCCATCAGCGTAACCCAGTCTGACGTTATATCTCTGGCTCTGCATCCCTTGAACTTCGCTATATCGTCGAGCCACCTCGTTCGGGGCCTGCCAACACATCTGCTGCCTTCTGGCATCCAGTTAGTAGCTAATAAAGCCCAAGAATCTTCCCTTCCATTAGCCAGTTTCTTGGCATAGATCCACTTCCTTTGGAGAGCCGAGTGAATCCAATCGCTGAGGCCTGTTCTGCGTCTGATTGCTATTGCACTGATCTTTTTAGACAGGCGAATGCCAAGAATGCTGCGCTCTAGCCGTCGTTGAGCTGATCGTAGCGCTGTGGCGATTTCTCTTGTCCATACCCAAGTTTCACAGCTGTACAAAACTGCTGGCAGGATGCACGAATGTATCAGTTTCCTTTTGAGTCGAATTGCAACGCTTGACGATCGTAAAAACATGCGGTACTTGAAGTAGGCTTCTCTCCCAGCCTGGATCCTTCTTTGTAACGCCTTTATTGGATTCCGCGGGCTCGAGATCAAGTGTCCTAAGTAAACGAACTCGACAACACGTTCTATCTTCTCACCATTCACTTCAATCGACTCTTCTTCCATATCGGTAGCTGCACGGCTATTCTTCATCCATTTAGTCTTGGATATATTCACAGCTAGACCAATTCGGCTTGTCTCAGACACTAATGCATCAGCCAAAGCTTGAAGTTCCTCACAGTCATGGGCTAAAAGTACTACGTCATCAGCATATGCGAGGTATGTGAGCATGGTTCCGTTCATTCGGAAGCCTTTTCCGAGGCCACGTATATTGTTCAACGCACACTGAAGAGTCAGAATGAAAAGAAGAGGAGAGAGTGAGTCTCCCTGCCTGACACCGCGTTGGATGTTGATCTCTGCAAGACGACTACCTACTTTTACAGCAGCTGTTCCATTCGCGTAGAGCAACTGTATTACTCTAATAAGATCTTGTTCTATTCCAAAAGTCTCCAATGCCTGCCACACAGCTGGTAATTCAACGCGGTCGAAGGCTTTTGTAAAATCGACGAACATCAAGCATAGGTTGACATTGTATTCGTAGGACTTCTCAAGAATGGTATCCAGTGTGTGAATGTGATCCACTGCTGAGAAGTTCTTACGGAATCCTGCTTGTTCCGGTGGAAAAATTGAGAGTTCGTCAATAACCTTCTCCAGTCTACGACATAGGATCTTCGTCATGACCTTGTAGATCGTCGAAAGGAGCGATATAGGCCTATAGTTCGCTACGTCTCTTGAGTCTCCTTTTTTATAGAGCAGAATTGTGTCGGCATATGCTAACTCTTTAGGTACTGTCTTCGTTGAGATGACTTTGTTCAGAAACTGGCAGAGCGGACGGGCAAGGATGTGGCATAGGGGACGTAGGGCACAGGATTGGACTCGGTCTGATCCGGGAGCGGCTCGTGTCTTACTTGTCTTCAGTGCTTCTTCAACTTCGCTTGGAAGGAATCGGAGGTCAATTGGGCCTGGTGGTGGGAGGGGTGGTCCGAAAGAAGAAGAGTAAAGTTCGTTGTAGAAAGATTTTACTGCTTCTATAGTCTCATCTTCATGATTGAAATCTGCTGGCAATGATAGATTGTATTCTCCGGGGTTCCGCACCAACAGAGGCGTAGAGCGTCGTGTATAAGTGTTTTCTTGACGGCCAATGCGGATTCTACCATTTTGCACTGCTTTCTCGAGAATTTTCAAGTGGCGCAAATACAAGTCTTGTTTTAGAGATTTTCTCACAAGCTTACACACCTCAGCGTACTCCACCGCTTGTTTCCTGGAGTTTTCTCCATATCGTAGATTCTTGCGAAGTGCAAACAGCTTTTCTGTACGCTGGGATATTCTTGGGGGCAACGGGACATAACTTGTAGCTTTATCAGTGGCAGCGTTGATGATAGATGTGATCATGCCGTAGTCTTCATTTACTTCCCCACTAAGTGATGTTGCGGTCAACTGCTGTTCTACGTATTGTCGAAGGAGCAGTTTATTCACAGTGCGGGATCCTTGGTATGGTCGAGCTAGTCTTCTTGTTTGTTGTGTTTTTAAGATACAGCGAAGAAGACGATGGTCACTGCCAGCGTTGATGGAAGTGAGAACTCCTACATCCTTCACGTCATTGATGTTTCGAACAAGGACGTAGTCAATTTCTTTCTTCAGGGAGAGAGCTGCACATCGCCATGTCCAACGTGCATTCATTCTTTTTTGAAAGAATGAGTTTGCAAGGAATAGTCGGCGTTCTTCACAAAATTGGGCGAGCATGCTCCCTCGGGCGTTCCGTGATGGGGAGAAAAACTTATATGGATTTAATAAATGCAACTTTACTATACGGTACTGTTAACTCTTTGAGAGATCAATGAATAAGAACGTCAATAAACGACCTAACAATAAGTAATGTGAGCGTAGGGATGATTGAGCTGGGCCTGGATACATCATTGAGGTTTTCCAGGGTAAAAATGTTGAAGTCCGCGATAAGATTTGATAGATTTGTGTGGTATGGACATGCTTACCCTGGGTCAACCTAAAATTGTTCACGCGACCTCTGTGATAAGCACAGTGAAATGGCACAATGAGTAAGCTCTACCATCAGGTTCTATGAAAGGATGAATTAATGAAATAAGATGAATGAGGACTGAATAATAAGGGAAACAACGATGGAATAAGGAAATGATACAAGGATGAAATAGGCAATCCGGCTATAGATCTTGATCAAGGAGTAAAAAGGTAAAAAAAACAGAAATGAAAAGGATCAGAAAAATGAAGAAACGCAGCAAAAAGGAGAAGATGCCCTCACAGAAACCGAGGCCACCGGAAGGGGCATCCGGAGTCATCGATCTGACCCAGCTGTGGTCAATTTTATGTCACAGTCATCCTCATGGTGACCAGGAATTCGGAATCCAACCTTTCTGTAGCTCGGAACGATTGCTCAGAGAGAACTTCTTGCCTACTAGTTATGGTATTGAAATACTAAAAATCACCAGATCTGATTCCTTGGTAACGTTAATTCTATAAGGGTATAAAATGACTACAGGGTGCGCCATAAGTTCTTGCACACCATACTTAGTAACACCACAGCGGTTGAATTCAACGCAATGGCATGGCCTCTATAGCGAAAATGAGTCAACTCAATAGCAACTCAAATCACCTATCAAAACAGGAATATGCCGCCACTTGCTTCCGTAGTAACTCAAACATGAGGGAAAAGTGAGCACCTCGCGGAGCGGTTTGGCGCGCGGTGACACTGTCTCTTCAAACGGAAGCCACTACTCAGAGCAAATCAAATCGTTTCTCACCAAAACATTGGAGTAGACGGAGGAGACATCGAGGAATTCACCGGATGTACTAGGGTCTCATCTCCCCTCCCTGTCAGAGATTTCAGGAATTTTTTAAGAGAAGAGCGAGTTTCAGCAATTTTTTCAGTTTTTTGTGAACCACAAACCACTCGATTTCACTCGCGAAGTATTTTTGGAGAGAAGACACCTTTCTGCTTCCAACTCTAGTTGAACAGCGCAGAGGTGAAGCTTCTGCAAAGCTTAGAATCTGCTCTGTGCCATATGCGCCTCCTGGAATGCTGCACGACCGAAATCCCATGCTCAGAACGAACTACTCTTTAACGCCAATCCGATTCTGTTGGATAGCCGTACTCCACTACGTTTTAGAGCGAATCAAGTGCTATATCATACATAAGTTTGGACTCGTAGCATAATGCTGAGGTAAAGCTTCGAGAGGTTTTATGCCAGATACACCTGCGCGCCACCAGGTGCTCGCCACTCTCTCAACTTTGAGTTATTACAAAAGCAAATGGCGACGTATCCCTTATCTGGTAGGTGTTTTGAGTTGCTATTGAGTTGGCTCAGTACCGCCACAGAACTCATGCCATTACGTTGAATCCAGCGACTGTGGCACCCTAAATATTGTGTGTAAGAACTTATGGCGCACCCTGTAGATAGAGTTCCTTGTCACCCTCTGGGAGGTACTGGGAGGTTGGCTATGAAATCGGCTGTGAATGTTAGCCGATAATCCTTCAGATTGATGCAAAACTGAGATTAACGGGCTTAAAATACATATTTTTGCACTAAATATACGGAGAAACGTACGACCGGATGCATTTCTTCTGGAAGGATTAATGCACCTGATCAATGTCAGCTATTTTCCTAGAACTATGTACTTCCAAGGGGACTGTGGAATCTATCTAGGGTAGAAATTTCTGATTTCCTTGAATTGCTTACCTCTATGTATTCCTTTTTGATTTCTTAATGTTTCTATGTCCTGTACTTTTATTTCTTCAGATGTTGATGGTTTATTTTTTGACGCATAGTGGATAAATAAACGAAAATAAAATTATTTTGTTCAATTCTGTGAGCTGCAGACGGGGTTGGTGACCGGTTCGTTTTGGCTTACGTTTCAGCTAATCGCTTTCTTCAGATCCTGAAATGGGCGATTCGATAAGCAAACTATCCGAACAAACCGCTCCAAAAACATAGAAATGATGTTCTGGGCCTGTTTTTCATGGAATTATAATATTATGATGTGAATGAACGTTCGTCGATTTTTCTTATAGTCGCAGTTGGTGTTAATTTGTAGTAATCCAGAAAGAAGGTCAGGAAGTCACTGAGTTTACGATTTTCTTTTTTACAAGGTCATTTCTTCTTTCATTCTTCAAATTTTCTTCCACTGCGAGGTCCAATAGCCATCAAAAAAGGCACACGTGCTTTAAATCGCTTTGCACCGACAGCTAATCTCAATGAAAACGCTGAACCCACGATAAAAGTGATAAGAGACAGCTGTCATTTAATTTTCTTTCCCTTCCTGTTATCATAGTGATATTGGACTTTGCCGATGGCCTTATCAGGAACTCATCAGTAATGATGAGAAATGATTTTCATAAAAAGTTTGTGAATAAGCTTATCTTGATGTTCCTTGTTTTTTGCTGAAGAGGGCACAAGAGAGCACATCGGGAACGATACGTGCTTGAATGGCATCAAAAATCAAATCATACAAGAGGCCTGATAATGGTGAACAGCAAAAGCAGAATAACTGGAAAATGTTGTCTTAAGAGTTTTTTCTCGACATTTGAAGTGCGGCTTGATACATGTATTCGACATACCTTCTCTAACAGTTCCTGCTTTACAAGTATAGCAAAACGATTTTGCTCTAGAAAACCTACGGGGAACAGCTTGTATGTACGAGAAATGGGATGAGGACTTCCTTGTCTTGCATTTTCCTCAGCATACTACTGATGAGCTGATTTGTATCCCGTAGCGGTACATATCTTATGTTCAAACTGAGCTGTTCATCTTGAAATGCTGGACAACAAATGCCCATTATTTAGGAACCGGTAGGATGCGACCTACGCTCCGGACACGGAATTGTGATTTCACATTCTTGCTTATGAAAAAGCCGCAAGCTGCGCCGTGACCAGTGGATTCTTTCCCATCCCTAGGGATAGGAGATATAGCCGTTAAAGTTACCCTATTTAAAAAAATAGGCTATATCCCTGGAATCTCGTCTATCCATTTTTCGACAGAAAGTGCAGTAGAATACATCAAGGAGATTTTCTTTGCCTTGCCAGGTTGTTATGGTGGAGAACTTTATTGCGACTTTACGTTTCGACAGAAATCGTCTTCGTCAAAAGTCTGAAAGTGGTTCCAGCCGTTATTCTTATCTACGCACTACACTACCAAACGCCTCATCCTACTTTGCCAGTTTCGGCGTTGTCGAGGGCAAAGTACAATGAGAACACCCGAGATTGAGGTCCAACCCACCAAGGTCGCCATAGGGTTGAGACGCACAGTGGCAATGACTTCAATGTCAAGTGCATAATACTAGCATTCGAAAACGATATTGTTGAAAGGAAGGTACTAGAAGCGGCCTGGATTTCCATCAGAAACCCGGGTATGAACAACAGAAATGAATGTCTATCACTAACGAGTGACCTTCTTCCTTTTTTATCTTTATGCGGGCTATCTAGCGTAGATCAAATAAGATCCGGGCGCGGAGTAACATCCACTCGCCCGTCGCAAACGATCTAGAGCTGTGCGGACAAAACCGCGAAACGGTGGAATGCATTGGTGGGTTGGACCTCAATCTCGGGTGTTCTCATTGTACTTTGCCCTCGACAACGCCGAAACTGGCAAAGTAGGATGAGGCGTTTGGTCGTGTAGTGCGTAGATACGAACAACGGCTGGAACCACTTTCAGACTTCTGACGAAGACGATTTCTGTCGAAACGTAAAGTCGCAATAAAGTTTTCCACCATAACAACCTGGCAAGGCAAAGAAAACTCCTATGAATTAAACACAAGATGCCCACTGGTTTAAAGACAAACGAACATGGAATTTACATCAAGGAGATTTCTAAAAACTCGACACATCGTTTAAAGGCCTATCGGCTCTCGAATGTCCCTCGAATCGGTCATATGTATTAGGCCGGCGGAAGAGTAATGTCCAAAGTTTTTTTCAGAAATTCCCCTCATTTAGAAATTCGATAGAAACAGAGAAGTCGATTATAGGATACTCAAGTGCATTCCCTAGGCTTCCTATGCGGGGGGGGGGGTACGCAGACAACGGTGGGAATACTTTTCCAGCTATGCTTGAAATGATGAAGACACTTTTCGCTCCGCTCCTACTTCGATCCCTTATGAAATTCCTTAACCAGCACCAGGGCCAGCCATATGACTAGCACAGTGGAGGAAAGTGTTTTCAAATATTCCACAGGACATCTCCGATCCATTCCCTTCCAATCAGAAGAATCGAGCTATCAGGTTCAACCATTTGTTGAAGGACATCAGACGAAGAAATGCGACAGCTGGAGTTGCTTCTGCGAGCCAGAATAGCCTTGGCTACCAGGCGCTCACGACACTTCCAGAAATTGACGGAGCTGTGAAAAAAAGTGAAAAAAATGGAAAGTCTCACTCTGAACCAAGGATTTTTCGCCCGATTTTTCTCACATTCCGTCTTGTGCTCATGGGCTTCTGTTTTTGTATTATTGCTGCATATGTCTGTCGATTTTTCTGTATTCATCATACGTTTGAATGTTTGATGCAGTTTGAATCCACGCCAAGAGAAACTGACGCATAAAACGAGTCAAACAAATGGAAACGTAGGCTGTAAATGGAAATGAAGAATTACAGCTAGAAGAAATTAATCTAATATGGTGTAGCAACATAAGAAAAACTCAACTGACATCAGAACCGGTTTGTTGTGACCGAGCGATCGTTATGACAGGGCAAAGAGTCCCTTCTCGAATTGTAACCACACTTTCGAATAGACTATAGCAGTAAATTTTATTCCGAAACGTGAAGCATGCCAATAAGGATGTATACCTTAAACTATACTAACTAACTCAAGGTTACAGGTTTTGAATTTGAAGAGTCTCTTCTATCGAAGAGTTTTTGCGGACATTGTGCTAGCATTTCGAATTTTGAAATTGGAAACTAAGTTGAAACCAAGTGATTTCTGGATATGGAAGCCGTGTTCCGGACGTACAGGGAAGTTCAGTTTTCACCATCCCCTAATGCGATCCAACAGCTTACTTTTTGAGAACTCATTCTTCGTGAGATCTGCTAATTGGCTACAAAAATTGCCTGAAAATTTATTGTCTTCACAAGACAGTTACTCGTTCAAGCGAAAACTGCAGTCGTATGACCTACTTCACCTATTAGGAATAGAAGATCTAGGACTTTAACTACACACATTCGGGATTTGGTTTTGCTGTCTGTCCTGATATTTCAGGTGTACCGGATCGGTGACTTTCAATCCTACTTCCTTTGGTGGACTTGCTGACAGGGCCGGGTTCAGAGCCAGATAGATATGAACACTAACACTTTTCTTAGCAAATATTCCTACACTTCTCTCCTGAGAGATTCCTTTTCCTCTTGAAGTTCGCGTTTGACTTTTTTCTTGAAGTTGGCACGCATTTCTGCGCTACTCTGCGATTTCTCCGACACCTTCATTTACCTGATCGTACTGTCACTTTCTTTCTTGGCAAATCTCATCCGGTAGCTCGAAACTTGAGCCTTCTCTCTATCCTTTTTATAATATTACTTAGAGGTATATTCCATGAAAGGTACTGTCATAAGACTTTTTTAGGGGTCAGGATCAGCTAGCCTCTGGCACCGGGCTCGCTGGTCATTCTTTTATTCTTTTTTCAAGTGAATGGGTGATAAACAGAACCTTATGGGATATACTCACCTAACAGGATTGCGCCATGGCATGTAAACTTTGCTGCGCCTCTCCGGCCTGACCGGGAGAATTCAGTACTAGTCAGATCAGAATTAATCAGTTATGAAAGGAGACTCGCGAAGTAGCGTGGAAACAAGCCCTTGAGTTCACTTTTTCTTCGTTTGCTTTCCTTCGTGGTTCAATGATTTCTTGTGGTTTGTCTTTCTTTTTTCATCTTTTCGCCTGTTTTTTTTCTGTGAAGTTAAGATGATGTGTTTAGCACGCCTTATCTTGGCGTATATTAAATAAATAAATAAATAAATAAATAAATGCTCTTGTACTTATACAGTAAGAACATCACAAACATTTGAGTAACGTTGATCTCCCCCTCAGCCTTGTAAGCTCTGATGCAAGCTTTTTTAAAGCAAACATGGAGAAATAGTGTGATACAGTGTTTTGACTTCGAAAAGACGTCATTCTAATCGTAAGGACTTTTGAAGGTTCAGGAGTCGCTCCATCCACTGAGCTACACGTACTTACGTGCCCTAGCAGTTTGCGCGACTCACCAACAAAGCAACTTTTTTCTCCGTCTCAGAAATTTACCCAAAAAATTGCCGGCAGCCTTCCTGGACTATCCGAAGGAGATCGCGGGGGACGTCGTGCAGTGAACCTCGAACACAGCATCGCAGCAACACACAGAAACTGCGCTTAACTTTGAATCTCCGACGGAGTGGAACCAGCGACAGGGACGGATTGCAATCCGCCGCTCTGCCACTGAGCCAACCGGGCTAATTTTTGTACGGGTGTTTGTTAGATAAGTGCAGCGGTCGTACGGGTAAGCAATATAGTATTTGCAAAAACGGGAGACCGGGCGGGATCCGAACCCCTGGCCGCCAGAGCGGCGAACAACCGCTCTAACCACTAGGCTACGCGCACACGACCTAGCGATCCGAGCGATCCACTCACAACCCAACCATTCTGATCTACGCAAAACGTTGCCGGGTGTCGGTTTGGTCGCGCCCTCCTTGACGGTTCAGTGACGCTGAGTTACTTAGCAAACCCATCCATTGTGCACAGCAGAAAGCCAAGTAGTTCCAGGAATCAGCCCTATTTCCAACCCGGACTGCGTGATTAGCCTTGTTCAAGGATACCTCGAGCATACTCCTTAGAATTTATAAAAGTACATCTCTGCGTTCCGAATTCAATGGCGAAACGATGGATCTTACTGGACAATCTGTTTAATGTCTTCCATAAACTCACCTATCTCTCTCTCTCTCCTCACTCTGGAATGACCAGCGTTTTTGAAGCTGTTTCCTTCCAGCAGCATCCAGAAAGCTGACCAGTCAGCTAGATGTAATCAGAGGCCATATAAAATATTTATTGTACACTTTAATTGAACATGACATGACTACAAACATTACAAAAGTGCACAAAGTAATTCTGAGTACATAAATAATATTTTTTGTGCTTACACCCGTCTGTAGATCTTTACTTTTTCGATGGTTTCTAACTCTTTTTTTTACAAAATAATTCTAGAATGCTCTGGGAGAAAATGCAGTTCATTAGTCACAAGAGATTATGTGATTTCTTCAGGAATTCGGTAAATTTTTTGATAAAAGTAATTATATCCGGAAAGACAAGAATTTTTTGGATATATTCAAGTACCTCATGCGCTACCAGTGAACTATCGCTAGAGAACCGACAATAAGGGCGACGATACTGTAAGAGCTCCAGGCAGAATTGAGCGGTGTGCCCGGGAATGTTTCTGGATAAGAGTCGACTCGCATCTGAACTACTCGTTTGCGAGCGTAGTCCGCCAGGAAGCCGGTGACTTTCTGAAAAGTTTCAATGACAGCGAAATTAGCCGAAAAAACAAGAAAAGTGGAGGCTTTGGCGATGAGCGGAGCAATGCGCGCGCTGCGGTGTGCGACGCGTGCATCTGCATCAAGCAAGACTGTGTTCAAGGTTATTTAAAATTGTTTTTATACATTTCAGAAAATTTATTGCATATATGCACATATTATGCGCCTGCAATTTTCACGGAGAAAAACTCATGATATCATTAGTTTAAGCTGAAAGTCCTACAAGGCTGCGTGACAAAAGGTACGCTACTGGGCTGTGATTGGTCGACTCACGTGGGCGTCGTGGCTGGAGCTTTAAAAGATACGAGCAGCGCTGGGTTGAATTAGACAAGCTTTCGGAGCCAAGAAGGGACAAAGAGTGCTATCGGGGCCGTCAAATTGTAAGGAGACGGCCACCAATGTCATTCAATGCAGCGAAGGACCAGCATGGATTTAAGAATCAAATGCTTGCGGTGCGGTCGCGTCGCGGCGTACCTCTTAGCCGCCTGCCGTCCTACAGGGCTTCTAAGTTAGCGCAGCCACCCCTAACGAATGTTTCTGCTAGTGAACTAGAAAATCTCAGCATATACGGAACTTCTTCTTTTTCTTGGACAATATACCAACTAACATGGGCGATATATCCCAAATTTTTCCGGGGAATAGGCAAAATGGAAAGCGAAAATGGAAAAAGTGGAATACAAAAAGTTGAAAAATTTGATCTACAGATTTTGTTCCAACAATTATTCCGTGATAGATTCACCCCTATCTGCTGGAGCTTGCATTAATTCAGATAATCTAAGCAGTTCAGTTCATTTCTTAGTTTCAGTTCATTTCTAGCTGTATTAAATTAACTGGTTGAAAAATCCGGCAGGGTAAATCTACGGTGCTACATGTGTCCATATTGAGCAAGCCGGAATCAGGCCGAATTTCAATGCATAGAGATCTTTCAGAACGAATTGATCAACTTCAGGTAGCAAATACTGTTTGCACTCAAAAAATTCTCTCGAATATCCGAACATTCGAATGATCGAATGAAATGAGAATGCCGAACACTCGAATATTTGAATATTCAAATGATCATTAGAATATTATTCGATTCGGTCAACACTCTAGTGAATAAGCAATCCTTTGTATCGCACGTTCCATGCATCTTGCTCCCCAGATGCAGATAACTCGCTTCAATTCCTCAACCTCGGAGTTGTGGAAAGCACTGAGCGGGGATCGAACCCTGGACCCTATTCACGCAGCGGCGCCTCTTGCCACGTCACTATGCCTGTCTCGTTAGAAACTCCGGAAAACTTCCATTCCCAAAGCGGGTAACCGTTTGACTCACATGAGATACTGAATTCATCATCAATATGTCGGAGCTGATCCATTGGAGTTCAGTGTCGTTTGAGATAATTTTATTGCATGGTGTATTGCCCGTTTGACACAGGCACAATCCAACATGTCCATGAGCGTGGCAGAGAGTTCGATCGTCATGCCCTGATCTGTAATGGAGTGGTAATTTGGTGGAAAAATCAAATAAAATTATCATAAATACACAAACATATTGAGAAGAACTAGATGAGAACAACCTGAAGCCGATGGCAATGGCTCTGGATAAGAAACCGTGGGATTTCAAGAGAAATCGGTCTACAGTACTATTTCTATTTTTCCTACATGGTAGAATTTCCCCAATTGGAATACTAATTTCAACCTTAGCACAAGAATTCCTCCCATTTTATCAAAAAAATACAACCAAAATAAGAGAAATTCACCACTACTGTGCCCCTACCCATACTTAAAAGCGGATTAGAAAAACTTCAAAAATCGTTCAAATCGAGTTTAAAACGTGTTAACGTATACAACAGTTCCATCGCTTTACTATTATGAAATTCCTTGAAAAATGCAAAACATGAGGGGGCACCCGGATTTGAACCGGGGACCTCTCGATCTGCAGTCGAATGCTCTGCCACTGAGCTATACCCCCACGTGGTGGTCTCCGCCAGTAACGGGATACGTGGGCGGTGAGTCATCGCCGCTCTGTTGACCATGGACGGACGAACACACAAAAGGAACATGCCTTGGTTGGGTGATATTCGAATGTTTGAATATTTGAATGAAACTAAAGACCGCTAGGGGCGAGTAGACCAGGAAATGTTGTTCTAACTATACCGAATGGAATTCTAGTGCTGGTAGTTGTCCATTTTTGAGGGAAAAGGAAAGAAAAACAAGGGAAGTTCTGGATTGATTCACGAACGAGGATCATGGATTATTTTGGACATTCCCACTCCTGAACATGCGAAGAAATTTGGAAACTTCATATTTATAAAATACGGAATAATACTACTGCAGCATAGCACGAAGATCCTTCTTCAAAAACGTTCATCCCAGCTGAATAAAATTTTCCTGGATGCCAAAATTTTGAAGAAAAATCCGGATTCAAGCAGTCTCTTAAGCAGCTAAATAACCTTGGAAAAAACATAGATTTTCCCTCCATCTCTATATTCACCGCCATACTGTTAGCCTCTGTACATATTTGTATGCATTATAGCTAGGATTTTGAGTGAACTAGTTCAGCAATGAACGAAATTCCCTCCTTCCGGCTCCACTACTTTAAACCAGCTCATTTTCTCTCATGATATCCGCTTATTCTAGCCCTACAAAACCTGTGAACCCCCAACAGTGCCTCACCGGAAAGGGAAATCAGACCAGTCCTCGGCGCATCCAGATAGGTACATGCTTCGCAAATCGGACAACACGTCTGAAAGAGAAAGATCTGAAAAACAGAAATCTGGCAAAAAATGACTATTAGATAGCTCTAACGAGGTGATTCCAATCTATTCTTGTCACATCTGAAACCTCAACAGTTCTTCCGCTGATTTCACGATTTCGGAAAACCGCAGGCTCCGTCACGCCACTAAAAAGTAGGTACATACTATTCCTTATAGGTTTTTTTTCCGAGAAACGCACGTGAAATGAAAGCCCTTGAATTCAGTTTTTAACGCTGCCTTAATTACTGGCTCTCGTGCTTTTCCTTGCTAATGCATTTCTGCGAAGGATTCCTCACTACTAAGAAGCAAATGTTTAAGAGACAGGGTTGAGTAATGTCAATAATTAAATGGCAACTAGCCCCAGATTAGGAGTCAGCATTATCTTCAGCTTCTACTTTTTATTTGGACTCTGATGGAATTCTTCTTAGAAAATCTTCTTAGTAGCAATAGCGCACGTGTATGTAAAGTTCTCTAGCATTTATATATTCCATCAAGAAAGGACACACTTTGCTGAAATTCTGGAAAATTCAGGATGGCCATTGAACATTGAGTTTACTACTTTGAAGACAATATCCTTCACAAATAGTATCTAGTACCGAGTATTTAACCATACTGTATAAGTAGTAGACCTAAAATTTTCGAGTTCTAGTGGGCAAATATGCTCAAGAATGAAAGAGAAAAACGACACTACCTCTCAAGAATGTCTCAAGAATGATAGAGCCTTCTCTTATCCAAAATTCGGATTTTTGAACGTTTGGTTGGAAGGTTGATTTAACCGGCGAGGTTAATCAGTTTCACTCCGTCTTGCTCGTAAAAAAATAATTCCATTAAGATATCTCGAGAAACCGCTCCATACCCACGGCACACTAGGCAACAGGGCTTCAGTTGGATTAATTTTGCATTTTTCTTTTTTTTCATTTTTTAACTTCTTAACAACAACATTTTTCTGGCGAATAAATGAAAAAAGACAGGGACTACCGCTCATTTGAAAATTTTTTAGCATAACCCTCTGCCACTTTTTTCCTACTGTACCTCACAGAGTTCCTAGGCAAGCCAGCCCTTTAGAAGACGTGCTAAAAACACTCACAGCTATAACAGTAGTCCGAATAACAAGTGCCGGGATTCGTGCATAAGAGTCTGTTGTCGATGAACGTAAACACGCTACATGTATAGCATTTCTTTGTCTCTGGAGTGTTTGTGATGGAGGTGGTGTCGAACGAGAATGACGAGACGACGAGCTGCAGCACTCCTATAGCCAACCGCATAAGCATCCTCAGCCTGAAAATGCTATTAGCTTTTTTCGGAGTGTTTTCTGGGATGGACAAGATCCGGAAATTTCCCAATATCCGCGAAATTGGCTGAGCATGAGAAAAGCATGAGAAAAATGGGCAAGATGGAAAAACGAAGCAGAAGCGGAAATAGGCAAAAAGGAAAAGCACGGCGAAAACAAAGGATGACAGAAAAACAGGTGGAGCAGAAGGAGGTGGATTTGCTTAGATTTATCTCTTGTGTTCTCCTGTTTCTGGAATTTTATCCATTCTTGAAAGCATTCTACAAGGTCAGAATCCTTGAGATCTTGACATGAGAAAAATCCTCGTCAACTGCCTGAGGGTAATGGTGAGCAGTGACCATCCAAGCGATGGTGGTAGTGAGGTGGATAATAAATCCAATTCAAATTCAAGGAGCAGCAAAACAGCTACGAAAAACTCATCTCGCTTCTCATGATTGCCTCGTCAGTGTTGTTTCCAAACCGTTGCTAAAAAACTGCTCAAGAAACGTGGACATGATACAGGATTAGGAAGAACAATTGAAATATTATAAAAACGAAGAAAATACACAACAAATGAAATGTTACAGATGTTCTAAAGCGCGCATAATTGAAGTGCTCGGATGAAGTCAATCACTAATTGTATAATTGTACTGTACATTTGTATAGTTGCAAGACTATGTAATCTATAGTTATGATGTGGGTTCTAATTGGTACGCAGTGCTGTAATGAAAATTATATAGATATAAATAAAAAAGATTATTTGCTTATTTTTACTGACCATAAGTCAGCTGCAATGACGCGCCGAACTAAGCAAGAATATGTCAGAAACACTTGAGGAAAAAGCAAAAAAAAAAAGAAGTAAGAAAGATCTGATGAGCCAAAGGGAAAAAACTCGGAATCTTGTTGTCTCGATACTGACAGAAACTCCGCCCACAAGTTCAATTTCGAGCTACAGAAATTCGGCTGCGTGACAAGACGTACGCTGCTAAGCCGTGACTGGTCGATCCATGCGCGCGTCGCGGCTGCAGCCTTCAAACGTAAGAGCAGCGCTGGGGAGAAATATACAAGTTTCCTGAGCTAAAATGGGATAGATGAATGCCATAAGAGCCGAAAAAGTGTAAGGAGTGTCCACCGGAGTCATTCAATGCGTCGGTTTTGAAGGAGGAACCTGGATCTAATGAGCATACTCGTGCGGCGCGGTTGCGTCGCGGCGTACGTCTTGACCGCCTCCCCAGAAATTCAGTACTGATCAAGGTGTATTCCTCAGAAGTTAACTTAGAGATGGCAGCTTGCTGGTATACCGACTCAAAAGCCCCTGTTTTTCGACCCTGCCTGAAGAAACGATCAGCGAACCCGGTGCCGAAGATTATGAGATCTGAACATAACTGCGAAGTAACTTCTAAAGTGCTAGAAGAGGACGTGCAGACGACTTCGATAGAATTTGACAGAATTATAAAAAGAAACAGTTCACTCGAAAAGTTCATTCAAAAAGATTCTTCCTGGCATGGAAAGAGGCATCCATTGAATATCTAGCCAGAACTTTGTAGAAGCGAAATGAAAGTAGTCGCTGGTACTCCACCGATATTCCGGCCTGGATGCACCATTGAGGTTACCCAGGGTAAATGTGTCCGCGTCTGTGTTGATTATGGTTAAATTTGGTGGGTGTTAATAGGCCTACCCTGTGTAATTCATGTGGCGCCTGAAGAGCGAAGGCATGTGACCTAGAAGCTTAGGTTTGTGCGTTTTCCGATTCCGTCCTTCCAAATAACGCTATATACCGCTCTTCTCATACTGTCTACCGAGGCATTGTTGGAGAAAATTCATGTCAAAAGGACCGCACACAGTCCGCTCATAGGGGTGTGGATCAGGGCTGTGCGTTAGGAAAATTTCAAAATTCGTTAGTCCGTTAATTCGTTACATTAGGCGAAAAATGGCCGTTATGCGTTAATCTGTTAATTCGTTAGAAGAAGGAATTATGAACATTTTGATAATTTCCATCAGTTGTAGCAAGCTTTCGAGTTCTATGACTAATATTCAACACAAGTAAGCAGCAAATTCAACGAAAATAAATGGAGCAAATAACGACATTTCTTAGTTGTATGGTTGTAGGCACAAAGTAGGCAAAACAATTGGAAATGATCACAATACTGTTAGATCCTTGAGCCTGGGCTTCGGTTTGGTTTCAAAACGATTTTTTTTTTGCATTGCGAACAAAGAACTTAGCCAATACTCAGAGGGCTGATGTTAGAGGCCTACTACCCTAGGCGAGCGGAAGCTTAGCGATCTGTGCGTAATACAAGGCCAAAAATGGCCGTTACGCGTTAATGCGTTAATTCGTTTCGTTAGTAACGCACAGCCCCGGTGTGGATGGTTTCAGAAATCGTTCGTTATGTTATCTACACGGATCGTCATCATTGTTCGTCATGCATTCGCGCAGTCTTTGTCAACTGGAGCATGTTTTCTCATGACCACCGCAATCGTTTTATCGTTTCATTTTACATCTTGTGATAGCGCTTATGTACATGTTTTGGGTTCCAAGGATGACTTGGATTCGAGAGAACGTAAAACTTGGATGGGCAAGATTTTACCGGACTTTTTGTATGCCCCTAATTAGAAAGAAATATTGAAATAAAGGCACTGATTGATTGGAGATATCATAGAAAAATGTAAAGCCCATAAAAAATCCCGAAAAGAATATGAGAGCATGCCCAAAAATTCTCGTAGCCAGCGAATTTGTCAGTTTTCGCGCAAGTGGTCGATGCTGATGGATTCGGCGGCGGCAAGTGTAATATGGTTAGGGTTTTTCTGCCAATTGCCACTAAGCTTCCATTCACAAGAGGACTACAAATCAAACTGAAAGCTTGTGTGACAACAGCAACCGCCGCGCTAAAGGTCGAGCAAACGGGCGGACGCGTCTCAGTGTCGGGAGCTGAACATTCAATAAGAATTTTCCTGCATTTCTGAATATATGAAATGTTAGAGCAGGACTTGCGAAGAGTTGTTCATGAATTTATGATAGATGTCCGCAACTGGACATATGCTCGCTTTTTAAGCCGGCACTGGGAAATGATTGATTGCCACTCATCGGACTGCTTTTTCATGGCACCCAAACATTGACGCTTAACAGGCTCCAACTCATGGAAGTGCAAGGATTTATTGCTCAAATAAATTTTCAGAGTTGTTGGCAATTTTCCAAAAAAAACGTCCGTGATCGCACATTCGGGAAATAACTGTCAAAACTATGTACTAAAGATGGCAAGGCAGCTCTACTTATTGCAATAATTCAAAAAAAAACGGGAAAAACGAAAAAAAAAACTCATATGGGGTAATTGTTAGAAGGTTTTTCTCTGTGCTTTCTTGTCCCAATGAAATTGTATACATATTGTTCTAGTTCTCGTCATTAATACTGTCATAAACCATAGAGCAACAGCCAATAGGTGAACAGAATTCAAGAAAGGGTTGTTTTTAGAACGGGTTTCGCAAAAAAACCTTAAAAATACGTAAAGAACTAGATAATAACTCAAAGGCTACATGGTCTGTTAGCTCAGAGAGTGCCTACGGGAGGACTTTGTCTGCAATTACGACCGTAGTGGTATCGGCCAAGCTATTGGCAGGTTCAAAGTCTCCCCCCAGGGGCACTCTCTGAGCAAAAAGACTATAGCTATCCTTGGCATCTTTAGATATTAATGCTCTTTCTGAACGTCTGCCTGTAATAACGACATACCACATGGCAATTTATTAATTTACCTCCGGATCCACCTGATAAACCTTTCATTTGGCTAGGGAATCCATTTATTCTGTAGCTGCCCTTTTCCAATCCTTTTTCTCAAAAAAAAACATCCCATAATCTATTATATATTATACATATTTTGTGTGAGCTTTGGAGGAAAGAGCAGGTGCTGCGTGACAACGGCCGTCACAACTATGGTAAGATCATCTGCCTCTGTAGAAAAAAATGCAGCACGAATTACCTAAAAGTACAAGAGGCCTAAAAATAGTAAAAGAGCTTCAGCAAAACCTAAACCATATTGAGAAAAGACGATTATTTTCCACGGCCACGAGTTTCGCAGGCAAACTTCCTAAGAAAGCCTTATAGATAGATTCCTCCTTGTTTCATGGCTTTGGTTATGACTTTTTTAGTTGTGTGTGCACCCTCGAGGTGTATTAAATAAACGGATAAATAAATTTTGGAAGAATTCCAATTCGATGCCAGGAAAATAGTTGTAGCAGCGGTTGCTGGCTACAGAATTTTCAAAAATCCTGTCTGTATAGCGCAATGGCCAAAAACAAACTGACGAGCTTCAACAAATTTCGACCACGTTAGTTGAGGACACAACCGGTACAGATAGGGCTCACTGGGATCGGTGTACTAACCAGCGCTAAAACAACGGATTTCTATACGGATTATGGGTAGGGTAAAACCCTCAGATAAAGACTAACTGGCTAACCGGACAGGAACTGGTCGATCATGCCTGGTTTATACACACATCCGTATATGGAAAGCTGTGGAGAAGTTTGCAGATTCAGTAGTAGGATCGAAATCCAATAGTTAAACGATGCGTTTTCTACGGACATAATTCTGTTGCAAGTGCCGAAATTAAGGGTACGTGAGGGAAAGAAATGGTGAGAAGAGGCACAAGGATGAATAGCCGTCAGGAAATAAAGCTGTTACGCTAAATAAATCCCTATCAGCAAGTTTTCTGGCTTTCCTGGGTCAATCCTAGGAAAGTCATGTACTCAATTTAGAAGCAATTGACTAGATATCATCAGAAGCGATTAGCGCAAGAAAAAGTGCTCAAGCCAGTTAATTTAAATGGAATTTCGGGAGAGGAAAGCCTTCTTATCTGCGTCGCGACTTTACTTCTCTACTCATTTGGGTTGTGTGGCAAGAGGTACGCTGCTGGGCTGTGATTGGTCAATTCTTGTGCGCGTCGCGGCTGCAGCGCTTAAGGGTACGAAAGGGTACGAGCAGCGCTGTGAAGAAATGCACACGTTTTCAAGCTGTGGTGGGGCATATGAGTGCTATCTGGGCCTACAAGCTATGAGAGGCGGTCAACGATATCATCAATGTGCCAAATTTGAAGGAGCAACCTAAAACTGAGAAGCAGACGCGTGCGGCGCGGTTGCGTCGCGGCGTACGTCTTGCCCGCCTCCCACTCATTTTATTCTTTTGATACTACTAAAGCAATAAAGCAGCAAATCTACTAAAACGAAGAGTATAGGGTTGAAAATAATGTATTTAGCGTCAGTAACTCGGTAATAAAAAAATAAACTTGGGAGAAATTGAACGAGGGGTAAACTTTCAGGGATATTAGCAGATGAAATTGGAAGCTCCCTCTCAGTACAGTGCCAGAAAACACAGCTCAAATGGATGGATGAACTAATCAAGCTTCGACTGGCAATTAAAAACAACTAAATAAATCATAGAGGTCTTTGAGAAGGAGTCCGCAAGCTTTCCAAAGCGCTCAATAATATCAATATTAAACGAATTAGATGAACTGAAAAAAAAGAACGACAATCAGCTGACTTAACGTGACCTTTAATGACTTTTGGAGGCCTTTACTGCCTTTTGGAGCATTACATGAGAGAAAGAACTCAAAGATAATCAAGGAAATTGACAGAGAAGCAGATATAGGTAAAGAATATGATGAAAAGACAGATAGGACACAGTGTATGAGAAAGTAGCAGAAAAATGTTTGGCGACTTGAAGAAAGCGGGCCCTGGCCACACAGCTGAGCGTCAGCTTATTCACTCTTCTCCTCAAGAAAACCCCATGGGGCAAGCATTTTTCCCTTTTCAATTACGTTCACAGACGAGGCGTACAGCGTCGTCGAAGTGCTTGTACTTCGACGACATTCGTAGGCGTGCCGTGCTTTCAAGAAGCTCCATATGTTGTTAAAGAACAAAAAGAGCCGCTCACGTCATAGAACTCGCCCTCTAAACTCGTCCGAGCTGTTGAGCAGTTGTGTTGTGAGCATTTGGTTTAAGCATGCTGCTGTGATGCTCGCCAGCCGACGGCGATCTCCACTGGGAGCTGTCGAGCTCGGCCATAATAGCAGATTAGTTATCGTGTTATTCCCATAGACGGGGCGCTACTGCATCATTGATGAGGTCACTGAGGCACATTTCGCCGTGGAGAAGCGGATTTACGTTTTTGGCGGGTATCGGACACTTGCCACCAGCGCGCGTCTGGCTCCTTTCGAACGGTACGTAGGAAAGAGCTGTTCCTGATCTTTTTCAAGGAAGCACCGCTCTCTTCTGGGCAAACCTTGCCAATAAGGTCCTGGAATGACAGAGAACGTCCCACAAACCGCGCTTTGCTGTTTTCCTCATGTTTAAACAGGTAAAAGGCCTGACGCTGCGCGCGTGGGTGGTGAATGTCCGCAGACCGTTTCTGACAGCAGCGATGGAGCACTTCGTGGCTTTGGGTCATATTTAGTCGGACCCTTGCAGCTTTTTACAGTTTTTGCACAAACAGGAAATCGAATTGAAAAAGGAATAAAAAAGGTTTGAATAATGTGAAAAATTACTACGGAAACACACACCTAAGTACACAAAAGAGAAAACCACCTGTTCCTCCGAGGAAGAACTCTAAATTTCCCATCTCTGTGAAGCTATTTACTTATTTATTTATTTATTTATGTAATCACACTCAATGGTGCGCTAATAATAGGTAAAAATCTTGAAGGAAACACAGAACTGGGTACATCAAAGAGAAAAGCATCAGTTCTTTCAAAAAAGCCATAGATCCTTGATTTCTAAGAAAATATTGATTTCCTTGCTTTTTTTTTCGTGGGTACACCACGCGTAACAGTAGAAAATGACAAAAAAAAACCGGAGTGAAGCATGAGTTCTACCCTTAGGTTTCTTCCTACCATTTCTTCTGCCCTTAGATTTCTGGCTCATTTCTTATTCAGTTGAAGTTTTTAACCCTTTTTCCTGTTTGCCCTCCTTTTTGTGTATTTTTTGTGTCTATCTGTCTTCGCCTCTTAGATCAAGATTCCTGAGGTTAATCCAAATAAACAAGAAATTGTCCAGGAACAAAAAAACCACTCAGCAAATTCTTTCATGAAATTGCCTACCACTCCTTTGTGTTCTCCTAGAATGTGGGATGAAACATCTTTCTTCGAGGATTTCAGAGAAAGAAATTATCTTGCGCATATTATTCCTCTCCAGAAATCATAAGGACCAGCGCAGGAGAGCGCCAATCTGCTCTGACATGCTCTAACCCTTTAAATATTGAAACAAGCACCATATGGGCTTCAAAGACGCACACAAGGACCGAATTTTATTCAGCTGTCAGTCAAATCTGACAGCAATATAGCTGCTCATTAATTGTAGATGTGAAAATTTCCCCTGCACTAAGGACAAATCCCCAGACGATCCTGAAAATTGCACAGAGATATCCTGGCGGTCAGCAATTCAGTGTTATTATTCCCAGTGTTATTTACAGGTTCCTATTCCAGCAGATGAAAGAGGATAAGAGTCTCGTAAAATGTGAAGGATCTAGGCTACGAAAATGAAAAACAAAAATTTAATGGAATTTCCAGTATTGCTGTAGAAATCTCTCCAATGTAGAAACAATTTTCTCATCTACTAGAGTAGAATTTATTCTACGTTAAGTTGTACAGAATTTAATTTTTAGGAAAAGATCCAGAGGCTATGAGGTGGTCGTTTTAGGAAGAAGGGGTCCGGAATAGGTTAAGGTAAGTGGGCTTTCTTGTGATGATAGGTTCAAGGTTTAGGAATCATTTTCCCAGACGGGGATTAACCGGGAGCAACTCTGGAAAGAGTTATGTTACTCATTGACCAACTACTACATATAAAGAGCTGTGCGAGCTGAAATGTGACGGTCTTTCGCTTATTTTATCGCTTATTTGCTTAAAAGATTCTTAAGAAGCTTAGGAATACTACATCAAAGAGAATTCCTGGAATAGTAGTAAATTTAAAGTTGAAAAAATTGAAAAAATAATAGCATAATAACAAAAGTGATAGCAGTAATAGCAGAAAATTCGTTGTTCAGGAAAAATGAGGAAAAAATCAGGAAATACCCGGGAAATAGCGCCACACGGTTCTAGCGAAGGCGGCGGAATGAAATGCGCTAGAAATTCGTTTTTTCGCTTGAGAAACCTTTTAGAACGTTGAGATGTATTATGTTACACATGGCGAAAACGAAACCCTAAGCATAGGAAGTTGTTTGGGGAAGCTATACGATACGTTTGTTTACCACGTAATATGCCGAAGAAATCACGGAAAAATGTGAACATCAATAGAATGCCGCGCAAAAATAGAAACACCTATAAATTTCCAGGATGCCACTCTGAGTATGGGCTATGGGAAGTTGAGAATTCCGATTGAATAAGTATTCTTGTGGAAAATAGAGGACCTTTGGCAGCAAATGGCCGAATTTGAAGGGTGGGGAGAGATTTTTAGCTTCAACTGAGTTCAGTTCAGCGAGCACAACACATCAGGGAGTTCTGGATAGAAAATTCTGGAACTGTCTTGAAATATTTGGCAAAACAGGGATGAAGGTGGCGGGGAATATTTCCAACAATGTAAAATTTTGATGCTAGCATTTGAGATGAATCTACACATCCACTACGTCGACTCTGTTTATTCTGGAAGATCCCGGAAATAAACTAAGTGTACCATGGAAAATACCCGGTGTCTACGTCCAGTATATCCCAACGCACGCACGAGGCTACTTGAACTTACGTAATTTCAAAGGGCAATCAAGTCACTTTCGTTTTTACCTCGAAAACACAAGCAATTCCCAGCGTAATTTGCACACATTTCCCCTCACATGGCACTTACAAGCCCTTCAAGGTACGCACGGACTCCTAGAACCCTTTCTGGAGCGCTACAGCACGGGAGAATCGAAATCAGCATGACGCAGTCTGACGAAGTGGAATTGAGCGAATTTGTGAAGAGCGGCGTGGTTTACTCAATGAGATTTGGAAATGCGACGAGAGCGAAGAAAGTAGCCGGACTTGTTAAGGACATTCCCGGAACATGCGTCGATTCCGCGGGAAAAGCCGAAGTGGAGGAAAACCTCGGAGGGGCTTAGATGTCCTGGAATTGCCTCCAACTCGGGGGTTGGATTTCAGGGAGAAAACCTCAAACTAGCCCGGTTAAGCACGGCAATGGACATCAAATGAACGAATTTTGAAACTCTAGCTAGGGACCTGGATATTTTGGCTTTTCCTACTCCCGTTATCCCAATACTGTGAAACATATGTATTTCCTTATTCTAACAATATAAGTATAAGTTAAAAGGCAAAAAAAAAGAATATCAATAGAGGTAAGTGTATCTACCATATGATGATAAATTCCTCTTGTTCGATTCCACAAAAAAAATTCCAACGAAAATGGACCAAATGAAGTCTTTGGGGGACAGAAAATCACGTGCGGAAAATTTTACAATGCTACAGAGTTTTCTGCAGTTCCTGACTAGTAAATCTATTATGGATGATACTGATCGCGTATCCAACATATTTAACCGTGAGAGGGAAAACCTAGCGGGTATGCATCCGTTCCCAATTTTATCCACTCCGCATCCAATATAGCTCATCTATCCACGTGTTCATTTCCTGGTGCAAATATGGCGTCTTGGCGAAGCAGAAAATGAACTGATGATGGAGTAGATTATGGATCGTTATCGAGCGGAAATCGACTGGAAAAAGATTTCCTGCAGTGAAACGAGCGGATTCGCATGTAAGGTTTTATGGGATAGCACAATATCCGAACAACATCAGCGTATCCGGTAGAGCGCTTTTATCCGAATGGATAAAAAATATTGGATATAGGCCCTAAAACAGTAGTAGAGGATAGCCATGTCTTACCAATTACATACTTATGTACTCACTCATAATAGCTAGGTTCGAATTACCAAGTAATCATCGACAGGATCAGCTCTACAGCCCTACATAACAACGAAAAAGGTATTATGAAACCGTGCTCTGTTTCTAAACCATGCCCCAAGGTTAAATTTCTGGCTAAGCTTCTCAGAGGACCTCTTCGAAGGTGTTTATCGAATGTATTACAATGTTCAGGAAGCTGCTGTGCCTATGTTTTCCCAGGAAGGGAAGTATAGCGTTAACCTTAGACTTGTAATGAGGTGTTAGAGTGAGTTAGAGCACCTTTGAACCATGTTTTACTGTTTGTTTCCGATTTCAAAAAGGAAAAATGGCCAGACGTTGCGCGTAAGTGTCATTAGACGCTTCATTTCCAAAAAGTAAGTTTTTTGCATGTCATTTTGCCAGGATACAATAAAATAATTTAAGAAACGCCAGAGAATTTATGCGCCCGTGAAGCTGAGGAGAATACCATGGTTAAATGGCCGACGCTAGCGATTTTTATCCGCCCTATTGCCCATTATTCATGCTATTTATTTCTTATTACAGCCATGTTGTCCATAATTTATCAACCCATATGCTCATCCCCTGGCAGAAGTGCGACATAACGGTGAGAGAGGACATAGAGAGGACATGAAATAACGATGCGGGAGACAGAAATCCTGGTCGCTGGGATAAATATTCCCCGCACTAGAATGCTTGGACACCTGGTTTTGTTCCCTCCCCGTCTCTTCATTGAGAAATTACATATGAGAGGGAAAACAAAGCGGTTATGGCGGGTATGCCGTTATCCAATCTGGTATCAGTTATATTTTACCAGTGTCAGCTGGATAAAGACAAGGTGTCTCACAAAGAACAATCATTTGGCTGGACAAATCTTGCTGGATATATATACATCGTTTGCATACTGGATAAAGGATCCAAGAGAGGAAATGTTACTCTCTTTGTTACTAAAGTACTGGCAAACTGGAAGAAACTCCCCCACATCGATGATCGATTGCTCCAAAATTGCTGTTTATACACGCTCCTCTTCGCTGCCGGTGACAATTTTGGGATTATTTCAGGATGGAAGGCCGGAATTCACGGAATTTCTGCCATAAAACGAAAACGACCAGGCATTCTTTAAAATGGCGAATCACTCGCCAGAAAGTGGAAATTTCCGTCTGATGGATTGTTTGCATGCGCACCATCTTGCAGCATGCATAAAAAGAAGTCAGTTTCAAGCACTCATAACAGGATGAATTGCGTTAGTTATCCAGAAACAGCCACCAACTCTCTAAGAAGAGAAATTTCCAAGGGTAAATTCTACTTTTCGTAGGTCAAATTTGAGCTATGTTCACGTGATTTCACAGCGACAACGTTATGACATGCACCTAAACAAAGAAAGAGCTTGAATAGGCTTTAGCGGTGGAAATCCAGTAAATTGCGAGACTTCCAAGTGGCCGACAAGGGCCGAAGAATAGAAGACGTGAGCGGCGGGCGAGTAGCGGCGAAGGCCGAGGCCAAGCCAGTGGGCATAGAACGAGCTCACCGGAAACGCTTGAATGCCTATGAGGAGCAGGGTGGAGTAGACGAGGAGTTTTCTGGAAAAAGGCGCTACGGACGTGACGAGACAATAGGAAGCTTTGAATAAGTGATATTGAAGGGTCTACTCCTCAGAAAAGAGACTTCAAAAAGAATGGGAAAATGAGGAGGACAAGGAATGAATGGAAAATGCCCGTCTTTGCCATTCAAAACGATTAGAAAAGAAAATAATGCTCAGAAATTATGGCAGCAAGGTAATAGGTAGTTCAAAAAGTAGATTATATAGTTAGGTAATAAAAAGAGAGCTCATCATTCAATGTGTTTACCCCTATAAAGCCAGAGAAGATAAACTACCCACAATGAATAAATAACAAACAACCAATGCCCCAAAAATTCCAGGAATGGTCCCACCTGCCCTTGGTTTTTTTCCAAAAATTAGCAAAACTCAGAAGTCAAGGTGACTCCAGAAGCAGCATGCATCACTGACATTACCCAGGGTACGAGCTAACACCACACAATAAAGAAGACAGGATTTATGATGAAATAAACAAAGGAAAAGACAAAGAAAGAAAGGGGCTCCATTTCGCTCCTTCATTTGGAAGGAAAAAAGGAAACTGATAAACTCCCCCAGAGCAAATTTATCCATTGTCAGCCTGGATGTCAACAATTTTACCATGGGTAATGTCAATGATGCACCAAGTCCCAGAAGAAATCCACAATAAAGGAGTTCGATGAGGTACAGCCCTGATAAGTGATGAAGGAACCAAGTGTCGCTCAGAGGTCAACGAAATATTGAAGAGATCAAGGGCAGGCGATTCGTAGGAATGGACATGAGAGGAAATAGTTGGAAAAAAAATAAAAATAACATGTAAGCCATGAAAGATGAGGAAAGGATGAGGTACATATGTCAATGAAAATAAAAATGGTGCGTAAAGGGTGAAGTATGTTAACAAAAATATAAAAAAGACAAAAACTGTTAGGAAAATGCCATCTGTTCAGAGAGATGTTTTGCCACACTGAAACTTGAAAGTCCGTAATATCCACAAAGATTCCAAGAAGAATTGTGGCGAATGAGTTCGAAAAATGTTTAATCGGAAATTCCCTACGTTTACCCAGGGCAGTCTGTCGCATATCGGGGCTGGCAACTCGTGGTTTTCGCAATTTCGTAGGAGAATAATACGCCGGAATATTAAAAATCATTCGATTTGAAGAGAAACAAACCATTTCTAACAAAATTACTCAACATCTGTACGTGGGTGTTGACGGCAGTTTTTAAAATGCAGGATTTCTAGCCATATTCGTCAAAATTTATCCGTACCTAGCTTTGATTACTAAAAATTCGCCAATGTATACTCAATGAAAAAGAAATATTTTCTACAAAAAAAAAAAGAAACGGGGTAAAGAGAACTTGGTGGAGAGAGCTGGGTTAAGAGCAGAGAGAAATGTATCAAGAGAGCTCAGGGAGCTTGGAAATTTTGTGGTGAAGAAATGCTGGCCGTGGAATAGACCCAGATCTGGGAAATTCTCGAACACCCGTGGAAAAATGTTACTTATTCCGATAATCTCGATAACAATCAGGATTCTACGTATGCAGAATCAGATAGTATAAATCTAGAATAACTACATACTCACAGTCTGCATAGGCCTTGCTCTCATGTAGCTGGGCGAGAAAAGAAAATAATAGCTGGAAGAGGCCCATAGAAGAGCCGAGTTCAGGTACGTACTCATCTGGAGGTGATTTATGCGCAGCACATTCACTTAAGGATCCATGGGCAAGAGCTCTGGTCGAGGGATGAGTGGCTTTGTTGAGATGCTCTGGGTAAGTGCTTCTGGTTTGGTGCAGGAAAATTGGTCGCAGCAACTTCCAGAGCCATCCAGAGCTTTAAAATACGATGAAATAAAACAAATTACTCTGAAGAGCTCTCTATCCTCCAAGCCCAGGTAGGGAATCCCCAGGTAGGCGGTCCTGTCCTAGTGAGACAAGTAATTGCTCAAACATCCGTGGAATTCAATCACCAGCAAACAATTCTTCGTCCGCAGAGTGTTATATTTCAAAAGTTCCAGGAAAAAAAATGACATGCCGATTGCGTCAGAGATTTCATGAATGCAAAGCAACGCTCTCCAGTAGCACCACCACCACAGCGACAGCGACAAGCGCTGGACAAGTGGGCGTGATCGGACGAAGACGTGGGCGACATCCTTTGTCGCCGGCAGCAAAATGGGTTTCTTCACTGCTATTCATGCATGGAATGCAGCAGATCTCAGCTGAAGTGGAGCAAAATGTCACTGGATGAAAGGATGCAAGGCCTTGGTACAAGATTCTTCAGAGGTTTGAATGGTTCTCTAACCATGTTTGAAGCTTCCCCGAGATGCTCTGTGGTCTCTTAAATAATCTATTGCATCCGGGACAGGAAAACTTGCAGAGGGTTCTGGAACATAACGTGGTATATGGGCCTAAATAAACAATTGGATAAAGAATTCCCGAGCGAGAGACTTTTTCCGCGGAAACTTTTTGAGAAATCTCATTACAAGGGAAGAAGCTAAGCTCTGTCCAGTTTCACCAATAGCTACACGAGTTGGGGACCTAGCCTTGAGCGGAGTCATTTCCTGCTCGTCGTGGTATTTTGTGACAGAGTTTCCCTCCTTGAGGTGAGCCTTCCAAGAACTCGACAGCACCATTGTGGGACACTGAGGCCTGGGTTACCATTTTTCTAGGCTCATCTGACCAAGCTACCAGCTAGTTCTTGATGCGAATTGCTCACGCGAAGTGTCCAAAAAGTTCACTTGAACTCCTTATTCGGATTTCTCGAGGCAGGTTTGCAACGATCTACGTTAAAAAGACTAAAAACCAAATAATCCAATCAAAGTATTTATTAGATCCAGAAAATTCGATGGTTAATGAATAGAAGCCTCTCAACTTCTACTTATAATTCCTTTATAGTTCCACTTCTACCAATTCGCCAGAAATCTGGAACTTCAACAGACTCGAGGTTGAATTTTCGGATTCTAACAAAAAGAAAACTACTCTGTGCATCAATATGTCCTATTTACTTATTTACTTACTTATTTATTGCACTCCAGGTTCGCTCATGTGAAGCAAAAACACGCAGAGAAAGAGACGAACAGTGGCAGAATTACCTAACAATAAGCCAAGAGCAAAGCAGAAAATCAAGACCAGAAAGAAGCCTATGCAATAAAAGAGAACTCATACATTTTTATGAAACTTTCGAACCTAAAAGTTAGGACAAGCTCTGACTTGAGTAGAGTGCTCATCGGTCTCCCAACATGATATAATTCACAAGTAATATGCCTACTAAAAGGCAGAATTTGTTTGAGTAATATTTATATACGATTACGCGTCGAGTTAACCACAGCCTTTGACCCATATTGAGTATTCTACATTAATAAAGCATTACAACTGGGTAAAACTGTATCATATCGAATTCCGGTTATTTTTAGAGCATGTATATGTAAGTTCTCTTCGCAGATTTTGACGAATTCCTTCTGAAAACGCTCCTTACTTAAAAGTACATGCTTGAGCACGACATTCAACAAACACTTGCAGTGAGGAGCACACAAGAAGTTTGCATGCAAATTTGCAAGACTCAAGCATGCAAATCCTGGAAACGAGAAGGAATCCGGAGAGAAAAAAAGAAAGCAAGCCTAATTGCTCCATGTTTTACTCTTATTTCAACCACGCAGTGGCAAAAACATATGTAGAGGACTACTGGGAAGAAAAAATCGCCTAAAAATTTAAGAAAGTAGGGGATCGTTCTGCGGCGTTACTTTGTTCAATAACTGCACTTCTCATTTTCTTCCAATATTTTAAATTGGTAAAGGATAGCAAAAAAACAAACATGTAAATAAATTTGCAAAAGAGAATAGAGCGTGTTGATGCATTGGCATACTCACAACAGTTCCTCGGTATAGAACTTTTCTCCAGAAATGCTCGGATCAACGTTTTCTTGGAACTGAAAGCATCTAGAGGCCTTCCAAAAACTTCGGGCTTTTTGTATTATATTACTACATAGTGTAATGGCGCTCACTTCTTGAGAGGAGAGGAAACAAGGAAAAGAGGAAAAAACGTTCTTCTCACCAAGAATTTTCAGTCCTATTCTTTCCGCACCTCTGAGCAGTCTTAGTACGGATGTATGCGAAAATAGCTGTCTCTACGCATCCGGTATTCTTTATGCATCAGTAGTTCAGAAGTGCAAATACGTTGCTCAAGTAGTTCTACGAGCATTGTTCTTCTAGTGCTGGAGCTAGGTGCACGATTTAGTCTACCCAAGGAAGAGGAGTCGAAGCCAATGTTAACGTTGGGTAAGTTTGGGGAGTAATTGCTTGCACGCGGCTTTTTTTAGTTCCACTTTATTATACTTTTTATTTTTACTCGAATTTGCCCTGGGAAGCATCCGTTTAGTAGTTTACAGCTTCATCGTCTGGAAAGGTGGTCCAAGAGTAGTGGGCAAATCCTATAAGAAACCTATAAAAAAGTTCGTAGAACAAAGGATCGGAGAAAACTTATTTACTTTAGCGGATTTTACCGTCAAAGGCTCCTGTTGAGAAAGGTTACGATTTCTACATTCAAAAAAGTGATGTAAAAGTGGTGAGCAAACTCTATCAGACCCTGTAAGCAGGTGAAACTTCGTGGAATGAAAAGTCTGGAAAAATTAATGGACATAAATTACAGGGGATTCGACATCGCTGTCCGAGAACTTGTTTCCATCCGTTAAGCCCTTTTTAACGAGAAGGTTACGTTTCTTCTCCGGATTCAAGTACCGTGTTCCACATCACATTCAGGCCATTAGATTCGCATTTTCAGGAAATATTAGCTAGGAGCAGAGTTTCCGAGCATCTAGTCAAATCCCAAAACGCCATGATGTTCTTTCTTTTCTATAGTTTTTCCTATAGAGCATTTTTAATACAGTAATGATGTGATTGAGCACAAAAACAAATAAATAGGAATGAATAAATAAATAATAAACAGCTAAGCAATCATTTGGATCGCACTGTGCTATAACTGTAAGAATTCAAAGATAACCAAGGAAAAGTAAGGCATTTTCATTAAATAGTTAAACTTTCTGGTGGGAAAAATCAAGAGGAAAATCTTTTTTTTTGTTGATCAGGACATTGTAGTGCTACTAAGCAGCATAACACAGGGGCATTTCGCTTTAGTCTTCACATCCAGATCTGTAACAAAAAACTTTGGAAAAAAAGAAATTCTCCTTGAAAACCTAATCACCTCACTTCTTCTTGTAAGCAATTCTACGTAAGTCGGAAAAAGACCATTATGTAGGCTATTTTGGAGAGATGTGGCTTTTTGTTCATGATACAAAAAGATAATCGCTGTAAAATACCAGTAATAATCGTAGCCTGGAGCAAAAACAAGAAAAGGCCAAAGATGAAGGAGGGCCCAAGGGAATTTGACTTCTTTGGTGGTCATGAAAGCACACGTTTCCTCAGGATTAGCTGTTTTAGGGTTTGTGCTTTGGATATTTTAGCAGTCAGACGGCTGTGGGGGCAAGGTGGGGGTGATAGCAGCTCCTGGGTTAATTATTTACCATTTACCATTTACCTGGTTTCATTCTTTACTATAATGATGAAGGTGGTGGGAGCAAGATGAAGCATAGTATAGTAGGAAGATTTAAAGAAACCAACTCAAAATAAGAAATAATAATAATGATAATAATAATAATAATGAATAAATAACAATAATAAATAAAATAATGATAGTAACAATGCCAGAACCTATTCTGCTAAATAAATGAAGGAAGAGGTCTTGAAAAAGCTTTTTATTCCATGTTATATTTTTACAAAAATTTCCTGATTACCCAGGGTAAGTGCGTTCATTTCCATGCCAAGGACAGGCAAATTTGCGGGGGAGGTAAAGCATTTACCCTGGGTAATCTCAACGACGTATGCAGCTCCAGGAATGAGAGGAGGAAGTGGTCGAATGCATGTGATCCGATGCTTAGACTCATTTTCATGTTTGGGTTGGCAGTGGTAAAAGCCCTCAGGGAGTGTTGCTCATTCAGCTCCACTCCTCTTGTTTACGGGAACACACAACTAGAGACAAAGGCTTTTAGGAACGAACACGAAGGTGGGTCCCGCAGGGAATAGAGGGACTGAAATTCACGATGATGTTTGTTTGGTGGGGGTTGGCTTGGGCATGTATTCGCATTGTTCTGAGATAAATTTTTCATTTCTTTGGATAAACGCGACCTGAGAAGCGACGCGGGTTGGTCTTGCAAGGAAAAGAGCAAGGAGGCGTGTTGATTTATGGAGCAGCAACGTTCACGGTTGAGCTGCTCAAGAAGTACGAAGTGTTATGAATGGAACGGATGCGGCTACTCGTGCGGCACACATTCATCATCACCGAGCGTTCCGCTTATAAACAAAATTCCTTCCGGCGCTTAGCGCCACCGCGACCCACTCTGCCGCGGCCTCTTCTGTTGCTCTTCACCTTACACAAACAACAATTTGTTGGGCGGAAAACACGCTTAAGCTGACGAGAGCGCTGTTATTGAGTTGAAGGAAATATATTGTGCTTTCTGGAAGGGCGTGTAAACGAAGCAGCATCCACATTTCTCAAGTAGATTTATTGCTGACAGCTTGGAAAATTCCTACGGGGCAGCAGCTGCTCGTTTTTTTTTTGCAGTTTTCTCTAACCGTTTCATTGCCAGTTCAAAAAATGTGGGGTAAACCGTTTATACTCGAAATTACCTCAAAGTATCCGAAGGATCGAAATCCTGCGGAAGAAACTACTATTTCCTCGGGGCTGTTAGCAATTATTAACATAGTAACATTTTTCTGTGCCGCAGAACCTGAACCCACATACATGATTGGGATTACCCTGGGTAAACGTGGTCGCACCCAAAAATTCAGCGTCGCTGACACGTTTATCAGCACCTTTTCCCTTTGTAGTCTTAATAAGGCATCCAAGCCATGGAGAACAATTCGATGAGGGAAATAAAGAAAGAAAATCTTAACTTCCTCGGAGGGTTAACTGGCATTCTGAGCTAAGATTCATGAAACGTTAACCATGCAAAGCAGCTATGGTTACCCTGACCAATTGTCCTATAGTCTACGTAGTGTTACGAGTAGCAGGATGCAAAAATGAATTCGCTGACTTGGTTTTGCTAGGTTATCCTTTCATGAATCCCAGCCCTGCGCCTGTATGCGTCATTGAAATTACCCAGCGAAAAGGGTTGGCGCTCGTGCTAACGACGGGTAAAGTTGTGTGGTGTTAAAACACTTGCCCTGAATAATGTCACAGTTGGGGCGTGGAGCGTTGTACCTCCAGAGGGAGGCGTTGCCGAGCTCCGGGATTGGTCATTTAACGCTACCGGCCAATCGCAGAGCGCGGCTCCGTCGCACTTCCCAGGTGTACCGCGCATATCGCATTCGTTTCGTATGTAAAATTTATTTTTCACCCTTTGCTTTTGTAATTAATCTTGAAAACCAATACATTAAAATTAAGGCTATCTGGGCACCTTTCTGGCTCTGCCCTCCAGACCCTTCTTATCGTTGCAGTATTGTTTAAGTTAAAATTAGCACTGCAAATCGTCAAGAATGGAAGGGTTTCGTCCATACTCGAGTGGAACCTACAGCTGTGTACTGGTTGAAAGGCCGGCCAGCTCCTCTAGACGCCAGCTGATGAATAAGTCCAGCCGAAGTCCAGACCCTCCCCAAGTTGATCCAGAATCACTGCAGAAGTCCGGAAACGACCGCAAAGTCAATTCGGCTACATTGAGAGCGAACAACCGCGCTTCCCAGACGAACGTAATGAACAACGGCTATAAATCACTCGAAGCGAACAGCTGATGTGACGATTGCAAGTGCAGTTATTCGTAGCTGCATTAGCAAAATATTCGTGTGAACGACTAGCAATGACTTTTCCGAGCCATACGCTTCTCCAAGTATAAAACCCAACCCTCCACCGAGGTCTGGCACCCATTAGACCTATAGTCGAGTCAAACTAACTTGCTTCATAAGAACAATGCAAAGGTGCTGGTGGCAAAGGGCCTTTACTCTATAAATAGTGGCATTCTTAAAGCTAACCAATGATATCATAGCTACACCATGTTTCAGGCACTTCAAGAGCATTATTCCTGGAAAATGGCTCGACCCATAAATGGATTGAAAAGGTACTCATTCTTTCAGAGCATACTTCTGTGTTCGCTTCAACCCTCATACGTTTTTCTTGAGAAACATAATGAATGAATGAGCATATGAATGAATGAATGAACAATGATTGATGAATTGAATGAATGAATGAATGAATGAATGAATGAATGAATGAATGAATGAATGAATGAATGGATAATGATTGATGAATTGAATGAATGAATGAATGAATGAATGAATGAATGAATGAATGAATGAATGAATGAATGGATGAATGAATGAATGAATGAATGAATGAATGAATGAATGAATGAATGAATGAATGAATGAATGAATGAATGAAGGTGAATGAATGAATGAATGAATGAATGAATGAATGAATGAATGAATGAATGAATGAATGAATGAATGAATGAATTAATGAATTAATTAATGAATGAATGAATGAATGAATTGTGCGTTAACAAGCATATGATTCGAAGGGCTGAGTTGAAGGGGCTATCCTTGACCGTATATCCACAATGTGGGTGCCGCCGGAAGCGTCATTGAGGTTACTCAGGGTAAGCGTGTTGAAAATCCGCGAAGTTACTCTTCTCTAATACGGGTTCAACAAATTCACCTTGGATAATCTCAATGATACATCTAGGCACAGCTAACGTATTGTTAATTCTGTCAGGGAAACCCATTTTTGATAGATTTTCCGCACTTTGTAGGCCTATTCTACCTCGTCCTGCCACATATCCACTGACATGTCGAAATCTGCTCAAAATTTGTCTGAACGTCCACATTTTTCACGAACTAAAGTAGTTTGTTTTGTTCCCCTGGCCACCCCACTGTTATCTTAGTGATGAGGCAGTGATATATCGTTGCAGCTTCAGGATGGTGATCTGTTTGTTGTCTTGTCCACACTACACACCTCATCTCGGAAGGGAGGGACTCTAAAGAAGAAGGATTCCTAGACAAATCTAACAGCGTGAGTGGTGTCATATGCAGCTTTTGACTCTGATAGAAATACTTTTGACTCTGATACCAACCACTGATAGATTCAATACCTAAAGCGTTGCTTTCTGCGAGAATCTACGTACATGACACAGTTCCGGGCTTGTTCAAAGCAGCGAAATCTTGCATCTGAGATATATCCTACCGAAAAAAAGAACCCGCTAAAGTTATCTCTACTACATGGCCTCCCAACAAAAATTAATTAAAAATTGCTAAATGTTGAGAGTTTTGTACAGTTTCACAAGATATTCAACCAGAACCATCTCGGGGTCCAGAATCCCCTCGGGGTTGAGATTACCCAAGATGAACACCTCCAAATTTGCCGTTCGTTTGCGTGAGCGCCGTTTGCTTTTATCTTTGGTAATCTCAGCGATGAATTCAGTCCCAAATTTTGACCCTAGGTAGTCTCAGCGATGCATTCAGGCTCAAAAGTCAAATCTACCCACATTAACAGGCTGAGCCAGATTAATTCCTTGTTCATTGCATAGAGTGATGAAGGCGGATTCCGGAACCAATGTCATGAACTGAAGATGACAATTCTTATTACCATGCAGTGGCTAGACCATAATGTATACTGATGAGCTAGAAATTATACAGATGACACAGATCGTTATTCGAATGGTGGGCTAACTCCACAAATTTTTTGAAACACACCGATTTTACAAAGAATCCAAATGGTCCTCCAGAAAAAGCAATTGGTTCGCTGTATTTCTTGTTATCGTTATTCATGACATGAGGTATCTCATGCAGAAAATTGAAAAAAAAACAACAAAAATCCTAGCTAATCTATCAAAAAAAAAGACAACTGATAAAATCACAATAGGTAGTGTGATAAAAAAAATAAAGACAAACGAAAACAACGCAGAAACAATTTAATAAGAATTTGTCACAAAGTATGGACAAGAATCGTGGATGGTTTTAGAAATTACTTGGATTCAGCAACAACATATAGCCCCAGAAAGTGCATGTATGAAATTACCAAAATATTTTGGTAAATTAACACCAAAATGAATTTATGGATTCAAGCATAGCCACTATCATGCTGTAGTAACTAGTGGTCACTTGACGACAATGCCAGATGCGACAAAAAGCCGTCAATATTTTGATTGTCAGTGCGGTCAACTGACATGTTACACAAGGGACAGCAGTGTTCTTGAGCGACTGCGAGGAAAATTCTTCATCCACTATTTGCCCCTGATGAAGTCTCACAATCTCAAGAGGTACGGCTAAAAATTCATAGGGAAACTGAATGAATTTTTTGTGAAACTCCTGTAATTCTAGATTTCCTAATTCTTTTCAAGCTTAGTGGAAGCGTATTTGTGGTGTTCGATTACTTAGAAAACGATGACGACTTAGCCTCGCAAGGTGAGAGAATGTGAATAAATATGGAAAACAACTCGTCATGTCATCCAGGGGATCGGGTCAAAGTTGTATACAGGTAAGTCCTAATTATTGGAAGCCCAAGTAGGAACTAAACAGAAAAACTTCCAACTTATTTCCTTAAAACATTTTTTGAATGCTTATTTATTGATTAAGTACTTCCAGACAGTAACAGTATCTGTATGGAGGTGTAAAGTATTAGGTTGATTCATAAGTTCTGTCCCTATATGCTTATCACATTGTGACTTGCTATTAAAAGATCTATTGTTGACCTAATCTGGATTGCAAGGCAGGACTATGTATGCGCTAATGAATGAGTTGTCATTTGTCTTGAATCCTGCAACGATGTGCAAGGAACCTGCATCGATAGAAACTCATCTGCAGCAGTGCGCACCATGTTGGTTTGTCACCAGCGTAAAAGAAAATGAAGCTCATAAAAGAATATGCATTGGGAATGTAGAGGACGTTCTCATTCTTTAAGCAGTGACATCATGCTTCGCTAAATTCTCCTGCGAAGATAGTATGCTTCGATATACACCGTGTTTGGAAACCCCATTTGAGTTGCATTTGGAGGCTCCAAAAGCACAAGTGGAAGGTAACGTCCGGAAAACCACATGTCAATTGGCGTGTGCTCTATTGTCCTTTTAATCACCCCGAACAAGTGAACTGTAAAGAATTGATTCCGAAGATTCGCTGGGTCGAAATGTTCCACAGGATTTCAGCCAGCCAACAAGGGTGGAAGGGTCAGGCACCTCTTTGAACTTCTTGGCAAACTCAAAGTTTTCATGATTCAAGTAATCCAATGCCTGAATACTAGTCCTTGAAGGTGTGAGCTGCTGCTGAGTGCGCTCGGTACTGGGTTCGCACTGGAACAGCAGCGCTAACCTCGAAAAACCCAACCAACACAAAAATGAACTTCTCCTATGTGTTTCGCACAAAGTTTGAGGAGTTGAGTGGTGGAGCCTACAATAAGAAAAAGGTACTGTGATGGATACAAGTTATGTTTAAACCTCAACCTCTGATATGGAAATACTTGGCTAGGAATTGTACGTGAAGACCAGAATCTTCTTCACGCAGGACGATGCCCCACCTCATAATGGGAACTTTGGGTATAGTCTTCTGAGGATACCTGGCTGAAAGGTCATGTGATATCCATCTGACATTCTCGATCAAGTCCTATCAGACTACCACCTGGTTATGTGACCAACAACAACCTGCCCGGTGAAAAACTTCACTAAATGTGACCACATGGGGTCCGAGGTATTAGAGATTTTCCAGTCAAAACGGACCTGTTCTTATAGCAGTGGGATAGATGAGCAGTGTCATGGATAGAGCAGGGTTGTTTACATAAATGCCCAATATATCAGTGGTCGGTACCACACTGTTTCAAAGTTATTTAATTTTGAAACAAAAGTTGCCAATGGGTACAGAACTTATGAATCAACCTAATATTTATTTCCGCACTATATTCAATGGCTGCACGTGAAGACATCTCGTGCCATTACCTTTTGGCTGAATTTGCTTACACACCCTAACCTTAGCCGGACCCAACATCTCCAATGTCTAATTTTTTGATGGCGTGACACGAAGCATCCTTTCATAGCTCGTAAACCGCTCAAAACCCTATTTCTGGAAGGTTATTGCGTGTCTACGTGGGTTGACAAGGTTCTCGCCATGAGTATGGCTATGGGTATAAACAACCGTCGGTCCCGGCTCAGTGTTTGTTATCTGCGCTGCAGTGCTCGTATTTTAATTGTGAACAAACACGGAGTAATTGCTCGGTGCAATTAATTATTGACGCGGCTTGACATTGGAGAAGAGTTTAGGTCAAACTCTGCTAGTTCTTGCATGGATAAGTAGCTCCAGGATAACTGCGACGTCACGGATATTTGTAGGTCTAGTTTGGCCTTTGAAGTGCGAACATTGTAGCTGATCACTAAAATGTCTACAGAACTCTGATTGGAAATGCATAGGACTGTAAAATTTCCATAAATAGTTGCCTAGAGACTTACTCTTCTCGGAGACTACACTGAAATCAACACTTACCTACACCACCTTCACTTACAGGAGACTTACCCATTACTACAAATGCTGCGGAAGCGAATAACCGCCCAAGATTAAGAAAATGTCAACTCTATGTTGCCTCTGTGAAAGTTTACAACATGAACCACTAGTAGTGCATGTCTGTCATAAAGAACCTAAGAATTCCACATCCAGACTTCCTTGTTTTGTTGCACCGTCCATTCCTGGTTATATTGTCAAAGGCCCGACCTCACGCATCCCGTGCCTCTATTCATGAAAGACGGTAGCGAAAAGAGGCGCGTTTACTTCCTGGTTCTGTTGCTTCCTGATGAGAACCAGCCTGGATGTCTATCCCGGCAAAACTGATATCTATTGTTTGGACTAGTTCCTCGGAGCAGAGATCGGGAGAATCAAGGGGACAATAATTTTATGGAAAAAATCTGTTATTAATGGAAAGAGGGTTACACTTTTCTATGGCCAGCAAACCCGCTAGGGAAAAACCTTCCCGTCCACCCTTGTGAAGGGTTTTCTACGCATAGCATCACGAATGCCAGAATTCTGACCGTGAAATTGCTTCATTCTAGGATTCTTTATGATAAAATCAGGCAGAACCAGGCTAGCAAACCACATTTTGCGACCTGTGTCTCATAACGTAGTCTATACGAGAACCAATCACACTAGATTTCGTTGATTTATCTCGATGTAGTTTCATAATTCCAGCCCAGGAAGATTCAGTACCTCCTGGAAATATTTTTTTACTACGGGCTCTAGTGGAAGATGTCCACGAGAACTCAAAGATGCCGGTGCAGTCATCCATCTAGCTAGCTATTGACAGCTAAACTGTAGCAGGAAAAGTGACGATACAGATAGTTGAGAACTGGGTAACAAGCGAGCGCAACCACTCCACACTAGTCACAGCTCAACGACACTTGGAATTCGTTGGGTACGGCTAAAATCCAGGTGCCACGTTCCTAAGATTCCGTCAACAACCTTTGAAATGATTTGATCGCCTCTTCCTTACTTCCTCTCACTTTCGGGATAAATTTCGAGCTTCATGATGCCGTTACTCCGTTTGACCTTCACAATTTGCAGCACACCAAGTAGAACAAAATACAAGAAATAAACCCGATTTCCGTATTTTCTGAATTCTTACAAGGGCAGTGCAAGAGGCCAGGCTGGCAGATCGAAATGCAACCTATCTGGCTTGAATCCTTGCTTGACAAGGTCTTCCAGCATATATTTCATTTTTGCCCAACTTGCTAAAATACAGATATGGCCGAGTGGGGAAGGTGCTGAACTGTTAGGCAGATGGTCGAGGGTTCGGATCCCGTCATGTGCATCCGTTTTGCATTTTTGTTTTTTAACCCTTCTATCTGCCAGCCTGGCCTCTTGCACTTCCCTTGTTAGTATTCATGATAGACTACTTCAGAGATTATGAAAACATTACAAGCTAAATCGTTATGCCTTCCTCTTACCTGTACTTACTGTGTACTAACTACAAGAAAATGAGCGTATAACTATGTACACATGTTTTGTATTTATTGTAATGCACTTAGTTGTCCTTAAAATCAGAAAACAAGAAACCTGGAGCTGAAGAGAGGGGACAACGAGTTTAACAAATTATATGTTGCCTCCACCGAGCATGTCTCACTTCAGCGCTTCACTTTTTTTCGTTTTTTAAATTGTTGTTCTCGATAATTTAATACGACCAACAACTTATCAGTGAAAAAAAAACGATGACAACAAGTTGTCAACGAGCTTAGAGACGTGCAAGGTTTTTCAAGGATGTTCTATCATTTTAAAGTGACGTCTGTTATAATGAAGATCACAAAGCTGTCTTTTACACATATGCATGTCCGATATATTGAAATTGGCTGTCTGAATGTGGATGTTTTTCCTGTATAAGGCACCTCTGAGAAAAGGGTAACATGGGTATCCGGTCAATATCACCGGGATGAAAGCAACAATCCACGAATTTTTGGGATCCTGTACAAATTTGCACTATACGGTACTAAACCATGACTTCATTCGTAGTTTGACGATTTGTTTGTGTCTGTTCAAGGATTTATTGTAATTTTCACCATCTTGGACCTGTGCCAAACCTATAGCATAGAGATAGTACATACTTACTCTTCACGTTTGGACTTCATCGAATGAGCATACTAGGATCTGGAGCTGGGAGTAACTTGACTGTTCTTTGAGCTGTTTCGTGTTATCGACACTGTTTAGCATAATTTTCCTGGATGTCCTTGCCAAAAATCCGAGTTATAGCTTTTTCTCGTTGCGTCTTCGGTATGAAAAAGTCACATACAATTCCATCAAACTCCTTCCTGCATACCGGCAAAGCAACCTAGTGAGTGCTTCCTTGCTTTTTCCAGCTCTTCAATTTTCTTTGGATGTTTCCAGGAAAAAATCATAGGAGCAAAACCTGCTCCACTTGCAAACATCGCACCATATTCCCACTAGATCAACATTTATCACCAAGCTGAGATCATCATCATTAGCAGTACTATGCATTTGCCGGGTGGATCAATCAATCTCGTAGTACATAGTTACACAGAAAAACATCAAAACTACACAAAATACACAGCTTTCAGAAGATGAACGCTTTTGATCTACGTTCACACACGCGCACGCATCAATCGATTAATTGATTAGCGGGCGGTGATCAGTTGGATCCACGATCTTCGACTCTGTTTTCACTTTCGGCCAGCTCGTTCCAGGTAGCTGCTCAGATCCATGGCGTTCTGTAGATCAGCTGATGGTGACAAAGCTGCTCGTTTCTTGCCGGCGTCAAAAAGTCGGTGGTACATCTGGAAACAGTAATTTTTCTGGATTTTCCTTTGGTCCCGCATTTTCTATTTTCTTGAGTGAAAGATGTCCTTCCTTATTCAACTACGGACTTTAAAGACGACCCCTGCAGTGGATTTATTCGTGGAAAAGAATAGGAATCTAAGACAGGAGCGGAGTTTGGACTTGTACGGCTTGTTGGGCTAAAAGCATATCGTGTTTCATTGTTTTGAAGAAAAACGATATCTCACCACGATAATAACCTGGGCACAATAAACTCCTGGTATAACAATACATTCATATAGCTGGTAGTGAGAAAATATAATGGGTAATGGGAGAAATTGACTGATTTGGCTGCGTTCTCCTGTATCATTTGGGATTTCCAATACACGCCCTCCAGGATTTTTCCAGCATACTCTCACACTTTCCCTAATTGTAAGAATTGGCTACAAAATGCTGTCCTAAAAAGCGTGGGCGTGTGTAGGAGCATACGAGCGGACTGTGTTAAACACATGAGTAATTGTACTTGTTCTAGATAGCTACATTCCACAGTAAGTCTTATGTTAATGAACTCGAGGAAATTTCAAAGAAAACCACCCCCGCATCGTGTTTCCGTACCTGAACCCAAAAAAAATGAGTGCGCTCCAGTACAAGTGGACTTTTGGGCCAGTTCGTCTAGAGTCACGCACATGTGTAACCATATCTCCGCGCCTTTTCCTATATGTGGCAATTGCGCTTTCTGAGCAACTGATGACAAGTTGTAGCAAAAATAGCAATTGCAAATTTTTCACGCTCTACTTCTTGGGATTTTCATATAGCAAGACCTATGCTCATTTCCGGAAGCATTCTAAAAGAAGGATGCGTCTTTGATAATATGCAACCGCCCCAAAACGATGAGCTAGATTTCTACCTTAGGGGGATTTATGTCAAATAAAAAAGGACTGGGCCCACGTCACTGAGGTTACCTAACGTAAACGTGTCAGCGCCAATGATAACGATGGGTAAATTTGTGGTGTGTTAGCACATCTCCCCTGGGTAATCTCAATGATGCATGCGATCCATGATTGAGATTTCATAGTGGCCCCTTTGCAGTTTCGTCGGGAGTTTTTATATAGCATACTTATGTAACAACTTTTGAAATTCAAAAGAAGAAGCTTGTAAGGAGTGAACAGCAGTGGCGAAGGTGTAATTTTTTTCAAATTTTCTTAACTCCCGTGTGGGTCCCAAAAATGACGGAGACCCCAGTGGTTTTACCTAACTTTCTTCATCGGTAACTTGTGAGCAGTACAGCAGAACTGTTCGTCAATGACGCTAGTTTTTTTTTTCAATTAAACCAAAATTTCTTTACCAAAAGGGTGTATTCTGAGCAGTTACTGCGAGTTTGCAGAAAACCATGTGATTAATTCTTATTGGAACTCTAAGGAAAAGAAAAAAGTATAGAAGTATACGCTTTGTAATTGCTCATCCTGTTATTTGTAGGTTGTAGCTGGGAAGACTTTTCAGTTATTATAGAGCACTTGGAGTCTAGACATGTTTTGTTCTGAGCAGAACTGGTAATTAGCCTCAAGAGAATCAGTAGTTCCGAAATAACACTTTTTATGATTTCCTCACTTTTAAAATTCGAAAATAAGGTGATAAAGATGAATCTGGCACAGTTCCAAGCTACACAATCCTGGAACTTCCTACAGAATGAAAAAAGTTACCTATTCCCGAAAATAGCTGCGCTTATAGATTAACAGGATGTCGTCCATCCCGATTTCTTCTGCTTATAGCTTAGCCGCTAGTAATAACTTTTTTAGTGAAGCTTCCTTCCAATGAACCGTCTATGGTATAAAAAATGTGAATGAAATGAATCTGAGAAAAAAACCTTTGAGTTGACAGGTTAAATTTTCTGGGTAAATTCAAGCAAAGTATCATACACCTGTAAGACAGCCTCAGTGTATTCCTGAGAAGCACACGGTTTTCTTTTTTTTGTGTTGATATTCATCCTAGTAAATAATGGATTTCCAGGGCGGAAAGCCAGAGATAGGTTTGGAAGGAAATTACTGTCTGGAAAAACCACGAAATTGAAAAATGCGTTTTCTGCTGCATTGAATAGCTTTACCCAGCACCTCATGGGAATAAAATAAAGGATAGTCGCATTTTTGGAAAGAAAATTATGTGGTGTTAATGTAGCTGTAGCTAAATCTAGTACTCAAAAAAAAACTGCCATAATAATTGAGCGGAATTTTTGCGGATCTAGAGAATTATTTATCCCGCAGATAAGTTCATGGAAAAATGCAAACTGCAGGAAATGAAACATTTTCCTCAATCACTCTTGATGGAGAGGTTTTTCAGACATCATGCATTGAAGACATTTACCTGCAAATCTCAGGCCATAGGTGTGTATTGTGTCTGGGATTATACATATAATATTTTCTCGACGGGCATTCAACTAATCTCTTCAATAGACTGCGTCAGGGCCAGTGCATCATAAACCAACAGGTCTACTACAGAATTACTATGAAACAATATTATGGACAATCACGCGTAAAACTGGAGATTTGGGGCTTTGGCTTGGATGTTAGTTAGCCTGGGTGCATACGTTCCCTCTATTTTTGCAAATTTTGCAGCACCAAGACTGAAAGTATGTATATTTATGGAGTAATTTACATATGTACAAGACTAGGAACTCTAAGGAAAAAGATTCGATTTCGAAATCTTCGGATCTTTGAAAATATCGAATAAGAGGATCCATAGCCCTAATGATAGTAGGGGTCTGCAGTATTACTTCTTGCTGGGATAATAGAACTACCAATTCATGAATGAGATGCGGCGTATGCTTAATTAGGAATTTCTTTTTGAAATTTTTGAAGTTCTCTATTTTTTTCGAATCTTTTGATCAAAAGAGTTTTTCAAATAACCCCAAAAAATTCAAAGTAGCGCTGTACCGTCAACTGTAACATCGTAGTATTATATCTATGTATGTTTGACTAACTGTGCTTGTTTTTTGTTCAGAGTTGTTTTATTTATTTATCATGTGCTGTACACATGCATTAAATAAATAAATAAATAAACCTCAAGTGAATAATCGGAAATTTGATCTTATTTTTGTCCTACACCAACTGGTTCTCGGTGCACAGTAAATTCCACCGGACAACTGTCAATTAACCCTTTGAATAACGAAATAAGCTGGCTGCTTAATACACCAGAAGTAAGCAGGCAACAGCAGGTGAACAGCAGATGAGTACAGCTAGGAATAGACAGTGCATACAGCTGATTTACTGTCGCCTACGACGCCTATGACAAAAATAAGGAAGTTTTCAGTGTATTTTTCCGTCGCTATGCATAGCAACCTTTCCAACAAGAAAAACAGAAGAATAATAAAGTAGCAGTCTTTCAATGACGAAAGCGATTTTTTGCGAGATCTTGGAGGGAAAACATCCTAACAGCGCGGTTTTTTCACGCTTCTATCCTGGCTCGCTGAAACTAACAGTACATATAATTGTTTCTAAGATGATATTAGGCAGGCCACTTCTAACAAGGGAAGGATACTTGGTCAGTGTGACCATTCATAGAGAGGTGTATATTTTTTAAATTTTTCAAAATTATTTTCTATACCATTATATTATATTTTTTAAAGATTCTCCAAGAAACTCACTTTGCCACCTTCACTAAGACAATTCAAAAGACAGGTAGAGCGATTCTGCTTACTGATTTGCTACATACATATGAATTGTGCTAACATAACTGAGTCACTCCTGCCGTTCACGCCGTTACTGGTTGTGTTTGATTTTTATAAATTGTACCCGCAGTCTCGATATGTATTGTACCTGTAAATCAGCGTGGTATAGCCACGTACAAATGAATAAATAAATATTGCCTTATGCAGCGTTCGACTCCGACGTCAAATCCGTTTTCAAAATCGGCCAAACTGCTCTCTTTGAGCAGTTATGCCCATTCTTGCTACCCATCTGCGAGCCTTGAGATCAGTGTACAAAGAAGCCTATTAGCGCGAAAAATGAGTCTTTCTCCCTCCAGACGGGCACTCGCAGATTCGAAATCTTCCGAATTATGATACACACTGGCCAAACTTTGGAGTGTGTCAAAATGGGATCATTAAATGGAAAAAATCACTTTACAACCGCGATGTTCACAATACCAAAAGTGGACATAACTCGTCAAAAAGAGCAGTTTGGCCGATTTTGAAAACGGATTTGAAATCAGCGTCGAAAACTGCATAAGGCTATATGCACCTCTCTATGAATGGCCACACTGACAGGTATCCTTCCGTTGTAAGTTTTAATTGGTTTCTTTTCTCGAATTGGAACTGGAAGCACTCCACTACGTCTAACCCTTCATCAAGCAAATAGTTGTTTCCAGCGGAAATTACACAGCGTTGGAAAAGAATTTCCACAGAAGACTGCCAACGAGTTCAGAACATAGAAAAAACATAAGAATAAGCAGGACATGTACCAAATTTGAGGACTTTCAGGCTAGAACAATAGAGTTGGGTAGAGTATCTGTTTTGAATGGATGGACCATAACTGAGGTAGTCCGTTCTGTGTCGTACATTCAGGGGTAGACCTTTAATTATGAAAAAGTATGGCTTTAGTAGTAGTATACACTTTCCTCTTGTACATGAGGTAAGAAATAGATTGTTAGCTCTGGGGACAATGTCCTGAACAAGTGCAACGGCGCGAAAACCTAAGTTCAAACCAATGTAGGAAGGAAGAGGTGATATCACCACTGTTTTATCTTCCTGTGGGTAGTTATCATCTGGACATCACAGCTTTGACTTCTTTATATCTTAATCTATATGATACATCCATATTTGGACTACTTCATACCTCCGCAACGTCCTCATGTGTCAGTAGATTATAACTTGTTTCGAAGTCTCCTTGGGAACTACTGATGAAAGGGTCTCAGACCCGGGGGCGCCAAGGAGATCACACATCCGGTCTAGTTCCAAGCCCCGAAACCGGTAGTGTGTAAAACATTAGGTCTATTTATCTATCTCTCATATTCGCCTGAGTATTATATCACTCAACTACATAGATGTCCTTCTTCTAATAGAGAATGTTATTCCTGGGAGTTCGAGGGCCTTGGAAGGCCCCGTTCGAATTGTGCGGTATCCGAGAACATCTATCCTATTGATAAGGATTCGCAGATTTTAGTGGTCCTAAACCTCATTGAAAAAATGGATTTTGAAGCAAGTTATGGGGCAGGAAATTAAGGGTCTGGTTGGTTAGTTTCTTTTTCGTGGATATCTCGAGGGTATCTGTTAATCCCATATGCTATAATAACTTCATGCTCCCTATTGAGATGCGACTTTTTCACTATCCTCGCAATTTTTGGATGAGTCTTGAGTCGTTGGGAAGTGTCTTCTTTTTGCTGGAAGGACCCTGTCATCTACACTTTCAGAAATGTAATTTCCTCAAGTTTCCCTTGAGGAATACACCAAAAAATCTGCCTTATCCAAGGTGACGATGCTCACCTGCATTTGTCGTCCAACATCGTCGGCCATACTGACTTGGCGTTTACCGATATCCATAAGAGCTCTCATATTGCCAACGTCTTCTTCAACGTCGAACGACGGTGAAATGTGACGTTTCAGACTGAGCGGCGATCTTTTGTAGGCGGAAGTCTAAACGACACGAGCGACAATATCTCGAGCGATCTTCAAGGAGTCTTCACAGGCCTACTATGCCAACCTCTGACCCGAATCCGTACATGCCCATCATAAGAGGATGCAATTCACTTTCCAATCGAACAGCTGGACTCAATTGTCGCTTGGCGCGTACAGAGTTTGCTCCGGCCACACACACCACTACAGCCAACACAGCAATCTGAGCAAGAGCCATAACCTGGAATTAGTCGGATTTTGAAAGTAGTAGTTAGTGAAATTATAGATCACAGCGATAATCACGGAGAGCTGAACGAAACTCTCGCGTAAACGACAGCCAAAAATAACGCGTTTAATTTGGTGTTTTGACCGTAGATCTAGATAGACGTGAGCATCAAATTCGTTTTTATTTCGGTGTTTTCGGATGATCGACCTCCATCCGTCTGTCTACTTAGTCTCCAGAGAATAGCATGAATGAATTAGTGGGTAATTTTCTGCTTCTAAGCCCATCTAAAGAAACATTGAGAGGAAGAATTAGGAATTAATTATGGTAAAGTATGACGTAGGAGAGCGAAGATGAGAATCCTTGAATAATGTCTTCCATTTTTGGCTAAATCTAGCACCAGAGGCTTACTGGGCCCTGAAATTCTGAGTATCCTGGCGAAGTTTGATTCTCTAGATCAGTTCCCGGGATTTTTTTTTGCAGCGTAGAAGAGTTGAACGAACTTCCTTGGAAATAAGCCCCATTACTTTAGCCTAACATCCCTAAAAGATGTGAGACATCCCTGGAAAATCCCCGAGACAAGCAAAAAAGCGAATTACGTACGAAGAAAGCGAAGAATTCCGTACGAGGAAGCGAAGACGAGGAGTATCAAAGCTGAAACCCAAGCCGATCAGAGTTAACTATGAATGGGTAATCCATGAATATCCCAGGTAAAGTTATAGGCCACCCGTTCATCCAGCAAGGGTAATTTTCTTTTTAGGATGTGATACACTTTTTTATTTTATCTATCACCTCTTAGCTCTAATTGAGGTTTGTCCGAGCAACCTATACCCACTTTTTCCAGGATTGGGATCCATGAAAAGTTGACCACGCAAACCAACTGCGGTTAGCTTTGAAGGTTACCCAACAGACTACGTAATGTTAGGAGACACAGGACGCGAAAATCCTGGCCCCGAGGCGGTATGCATTGAGATCACCCAAGGTAAACTTGTTAGCACCACACAAATTTACCCATCGTTAACATGAGTGTCATCGTGTTTATCCTGAGTAATATCAATGATGCATCTGGCCTGCTAGCTATGGACGGTGTTAGGTTAAATTCACACATTTCTGAAAGGAACAGCAGCACTGAAATGTATCGCAATGGCCTCTTAAGGTTGAGAAATCGGGTAGCATTCAAATTATCCCCGTGCTTAGACGAATTAATGAAATTACTCAGAGTAAACGTGGTGACACCCGTGTTAATCCGAGACAAAATGTGGGGTGTTGAGACGTTTATCCTGGGTAATCGGCTTGTCAACCTGAGAGGAGAGCGGGTGAGTAACTACCTCACGGGGAAGGTTTATGAATCCCTCCACCGAAATCCAACAGCTTGAGAGAAAATGAGGGAGAAAACAGTAGGAAACAGCTAATGAACTGAGAAGAAAAGAGAAAGGTGTATAGCATCTAACTGACCATACCTGTTCAGAAAATACCTGATAAGAGTTCAAAGAAGACGTTTATTTCAAGAAATAGCGCCAGTTCCGTAAACATCATGAAGGCCTTTAGGCCCTACTACTCTCAAGCCTAAGAAACCCCAGCACCCCATAAGGAAAAGCCTCGGTTATAAATACATACAGTGAAATGAGCCGTCCTGGAGCTCTCACTCGACGCCCCGCCCACTTCTGAGCTCTCAGTTCACATTCCGCGGCGCCTTGCTAATGGGTGGTTTTTCTTACCCACACACACACACGCACAGTAATTTCCTCAGTGACGCTCACACCACCTCATTTAGGCAATTTTTTCTCGGGTTTTCAACGAAACAGAAAGCAGGCTTCCTGGCTGGCTACTGGAATATTCCACTGAGTGCTTCTCACAATTAAGGCCAGTTAAAAGGAAGGGAATGCGTGGGTGGGAGGTTGAGAAGAGTGTCACGTAAGCGGGAATTCATTCCATGTCTGATACCGGTGCCGTGTCTGGAGTTCACCGAAATGTAGAAGAAGTCCTATCAATAATTCAAATTAGAAGCATTTAAGCATGCAATCTGGATTAAAACATGGGCTAGACCATATAACCATGGTCCTGGAAAAGATTTCGGAATTTTCTAGCGTGAATGAGAGAAAAGGGCTAATCTATCTAGTACAAAACGGCTAGAGGAGTGATGAATGCAACAAAATAAAGAAAGTTTTTGAGAAATTTCTAGCAGCATGGAGAAACATTCGAAAAAATAAGGAAAATTTCCAAGACTCTGATAAGATAAAGAAAGGTAGATATCTCTTGTCAACAGAAGTTCTGTAATGAAAATTGAGGCCTTATCAAACAAAACTGAATGGAAAACAATTCCATTCCTTTAGCGGAAGCAATCCTGGAGACGTAAAACAAGAAAAAAGCTGAGAAAGATGAATAGGAATCCGGTGAAGAATAGGAGGAGGATAGCGCCTCAATAGGAAAAATGAAGGAAAAAGTGGATGAAAATGGGGAAAAACGCAACCATGAGGGACAAACCCTTGACGTGAGCCAATGAGCTATGGAGAGGACAGTAATAGGTAATGAGTTCTGAGTAATCTGCGACTGGATGCATCATTGAGATTACCCAGGGTAAAACTATTCGCATCTCTGCTGAAGAGAGATAAATTTGGGTGATGTTAACACTGCGTCAACACGTTAACCCTGAGCTATCTAAATGCTGCCTCTGAAATATTTCTTTGCATTTTAGCGCGGAAATACCTTTTTCACCCTCCCCCTTCCTCAACAGAATATTTTACTCTATTTTATTTATTTTACAAAGTGCCGAAGGCCATTAGACAGCTGCTAAGGCTAATTTAAATATTGACTGGCTAATATATCAAAACCTTGACCTCTACGCCTAAATGAGATTACCCAGGGTAAACCTGCAGCCCCATTGTTAATGATGAGCAAACTTAGGTGGTGCTGCCAGTTGTACCCCGGGTAATCTCAATCACTTATGCGACCTCTTGAATAATTTGAACCATTGACGCTTGCACAGATCACTTGAGCTGTACCTGCACGTTGTTTCATTCTGACCCGTCAGTGAGCGGGTTTCCTCACGGGGTTCCAAAGAGATAAGTGTAGTAGCACTCATGGATCAAATATAACCAATTTCAGAGCATATACCTGCGTTACCTCCGAGGAAGAACAATGTAATATTTCAGACAATGTGCATTTAACAGAAAAATATCGTAAGTCGAGCCCTTCTTTACCAGGTGAACAATTAGCTACTCAGTAGAAAAAGCAACTGATTTGTGGGAAAAAATGCCAAAAATGTGCTTACCAAATCTTAAGGGGTTTGTTTAAAGTATTGGTTCTCAGTATTATGAAATTTTACAGCAGCTCTTTTGTCATAAAATCTACAGCAAACCTTTGAAAACCGAAAAATAAAAACCGCTGTAACTCATGGTTATAACATTTTCACACGTATAAGCTTAGAACAACTCGTGTACTCAAATTTATTCCTTCCCGTTATTCCCAGAACTCCTCTCGTTCGTACTTTAGCAGTGAGCATTATTAAACCTTGTATTTGCTTGCATAGAGGCTCAATCAAAAAGGATTACACTGGCAGGGCGCAAGCTCTTCCGCATGTGATCCTTGGAGAATTTTAATCTTTCTAGGATTGTTTACTTGCGTACAAGCAAATAAGCACATGCCATGCTGTCTACGCGGCAATACTTCAAATAAATATGAGATTATTGAAGATCGAGAGAAGTATTACAGCACTGGATTGCTCAGTGGAATTTATTTTCTGGGAGGGATCAAACTTTCAAGGACTACAACATTTTGCGCCATGAAGGGCTTTGAAGGGCGAGTATACTTGCCACAGTAATCCCTAGGATACGGAAATTTCGCGAAATGAGGATAATTGTTTGCTTGCAGTGGTGGACGCCCACTGAAAAGGGCGAAAAAGTGCAGTATCAAGAGGACCGTCACCGCAAAATTTGATGAAAATGAGCTTCGAAAACAGCTATTGGGCCTGAGCGCATCTTTGAGATTACCCTGGGTAATTGTTTTGACTCGTACGCTAATGATGAAAACCTGTGAGGTGTTGATACGTTTATCCTGGGTAATCTCAGTGATGCATGCGAAAGATGACCAGTTCAGCAGCTACCATGACTTTCGTATTCATTTCAGCTTTCAGGCCTGGATTTTAGGGCCTTGAGGCCTAGCACAGCGCCTTCGATAGGGAAATTTTGGGCTCAGAGATGAAGAAGGAAAGTATTTGCTTTCTGACGGTGATGAACTAGCGGTTACATTAGAGGAAAAGCTCAGCATCATAAAGAGAGGGAGTAATCTTCTGCGAGAACTGATCCCCATGCAAGTTCTTTTTACAATTTCTGCTGAGGATGTTAGCCAGAGGGATTGCATGAGTGCACTTTCTTTGCAAAAAAGCACTATTTATTTATTTATTTATTTATTTATTTATTTATTTATTTATTTATTTATTTATTTATTTATTTATTTATTCATTTATTTATTCATTTATTATTTATTTATTTATTTGTTTGATACATTTGTAAAGTGTGCCGTTATACTGGTATTAGTAATAGAAAACAACTATTCCAAGCGGTAAATTTTGAAAAAAAAAGCGTCCACTCATGATGGAACTACCATCAGATCTGGTTTTGAAATAATATCAGGACTGAGATGCATCATTGAGATTACCCAGGGTAGACGCGTTGATGCACGTGCTAACGATGGGTAAATGTGTTTTACACTAACACGTCGACCCTTGGTCATGCGACCGCTCGTGTTAAACCTCATCCTTGGCGAGCATTCATCATCAGGATTACCCAGGGTAAACGTGGTAAACTCCACCCATAGAGTAAAATTGAGGGCGTTGACATATAAGCACTGGGTAACCTCGATGGTGCATACCGGCACAGAACTCCAAGCACTCGAACTAGCTTTGACTCTAACATTAGAAAAAATAGGGTAACAAGCTCAATTTAGGGATATGTTCCGGCATTCATGGACACATTTCCTAAATTGACCCACATAATGGCTTTGTAAATGTGACGAATTCCTCGTCAGGTGAGTGCTGAGACCCTTTTTAGCTGTGGGCTGTCGTAGGCAGAGGTGTGAAGGAGTAGAGGTCAGAGAAAGGTAGGACCTATCCCAAAAAGGCACAGACGGGGGAAAAATTGAAATTGGAATATTTTGTCTCTTTCCTGCCACAGGACGTGATTTCTAGGTTTTCCTCTATTTTTCTCACAGCTCCTCACCTGACCAAGTCATTCTATGTAAAAATCTTGGGTCGCCGGAAAAATTATGACATAAACGGACAAGTGGTAGTCTTATTCAAAAATTTATTTGAACTCTGAAAAAGCAAACATTGAAAAGCGGCTCTCGAGATTCGCAGGAAGTCATTAAGAGATAAAAGATGAAGAAAATAAATGTCCTTTTGTTCGAAGACTAAAAGTACTCACTGAGGACTAAAAGTACTTACAAGGACATACCTTCGTAACCTATTCATAGCTTCTGATCGACTAGTAGTTTCCGAAGAATAAAAGTTTCGTAGCTCCCAATCCCCCCCACCCCTCCAGCGAGAAAACTTTGTATTAGTATTTTTTTAATTGTTTATTTTTATCATTGTTTTTGGATAATTTTGATTAATTATTTTATTTTGTATCTAATATTTTTGTTAATTTCATTTTATATCTGGGTCCTCAAAACTGCGATAACCCCTATTTTTTCCACCCCCCCCCCCCCCC
>JARK01001368.1:202940-243029 GCA_000688135.1 Ancylostoma ceylanicum | reverse complement strand
TCCTGCCCATTTTCTGCGTCCGCCACTGGTAGAAAATGATTCAACTTACCCTACTTCTAGAAGCCAAGCTTTAGACAGTTGAGGTTTGAGCACCATACAGGAACCAACAATAACAAGCATGGCTTCGGTCTATTCTGCCTGTTTATCCAGGAATCAGCTGAATAACATAGAAATCCCCATCGTACAGGTAACAACCAACGGAAGACTGACACATCCGGTGAGAAAGCGGAAGGAGCTTTATAATCTTTCTATGTTAAAGGCTTCCTATTCACCGCCAGCTGTCTAGGAACCAGGAAAAAAAGGCGGCTCCAATATATTAGGATTAGTCAAGCACTATGGCCTTTCTAGCTGTGCAGCTGAGAATAAATATCTCATAACCTCGAGTTTATTGTGCTCATAACACCCGTAAGGTCTACAAGGATTGCCCTTTGCTAGTGCCTTTCCTGGTAGCAGAGGGGCTACGTATATGTATTTAGTGGAATACATTTCGTAGCCTGATGGGTATAAACATCGCAGAGGAATATATATTTACTGGAATAAATCTTGTGAGTTCCTAGGAAGTCCTTTCCGGAAGAGCGTTCTGTCTGTTGTTGCTACAGTATTTTATACTGAGAATCATCAGGTAGAGAAAATTTTCCACTTCCTTCGAGAAATCCTTTCCAGAATCTCCATAGCCACTTCTTATTTTATGACTGGGGTACTGTTCCATAAAATGTAAGCGACAACTAAATTTCTTTACGTTCATGTCCTCGAAACTTGGACGGACTTTCGTGGACGTCCTATGGCCTCTTCTAACTCGTCTGCACGCCCTAGTAATTTCAATTCTGCAAAAGCTTTGAACCCTCATGACTGAAATGAAAGTGCTCACTTAACCTCATTATTTTATTCGATACTTGCACCTTACTTCAGTCATTATAGTCATTTTTAAAGTAAATAGATTCCATCCCAAACATTGGAAAAACTGAAGAGTGAAACGTTACTTTAGTGGATAGCTCTATGGTCACAATAAGCACAACTCGACCAAGTCTTTGCAAACATCAGAAAAAAATGCAATGAAACTACGCCCACACATTCTCGCTTAGCAATGTAGCTGGTTTTTTTTTGGGACAAGGTGACATGCCTTGCTGACCCCGCGGCCGTATTTCAGATTTCAGAGGGTCAAACATACTATGTTTACAGCGAGCATCAACGGAACAGTGTTTTTCGCAGACTGGGGAAGCACGTAACGCTGCCGCGCCGCTCGCATTCAAATCGCAGTTGTAATAGCCAGTCGTGAATTTCTTTGAGATCTTTCGATCCTATCTAATCTCAGCTATCAAGAGAGAAACTGACAAGCTATCAAGAAAGCCCTGAAGTTTTCCCTACCCGTTGATTTCTCTCAGAACGAAGATTCCGGCACGAGCGGCGCGGTCGCGACGCGTGCTTCCCGGGTGCGCCACGAGAAGCACAATACTATTGACACTCACTGTATGTCAGATCTGTTTAAACAATGGTTCCATAGTGCGAGTCACTCAAATACGGTGGCCCATGTATGACTGCCCAAATATTTTTTTTGCTCAAAATTGAACGCGCTACACCTGAAACACCTGACCATTTCCATGGTCACAGATGACCCAAGGCCAATTCTACCGGATTATGGCACCTGATGTTCTATATTATGACCCATGACACTTGCGATTTTTTAAGATCAGGATACAAGAAGCTATAGTTCAAGCAGCTTTTTTGCAGTTAAGCCACGCCCATATAGACGAGTTGTGCGCTATTGTGAACTGTGAATATGAGTTTTTTTAAACTAGTTCTGGACAGTATTAGGGCAATTTATACTTCAGACGTACGCGCACATTTGCAGCACCAACGCAGCGATCGCGTGCGTCTTCTCTGCGTCTAGGCTTATCTTTCATTACATAGTCACATGCCCGACGTACGCACGCGCCTCGTGTCAGCTATTTTCGTAACTTCCCGCATGACGTCATCACGCTGGAGCAGCGAAATTGTAGCTTGTCATGGTCCCAAATTGCTTTCGAGATGAAATTCACACGCGGGAGGCTGCATCTTCTACGGGTGCAAACAACGACAACAACCTGTAGGTATGTTGTTGTTTACAGCATGTTTACAGCAGTGACCAAATGCATGTACATGCATTTGTTGGGTAATTTCACAGTTTTCGACGTAGCGAGGGAAATTCAGCAAAGAAGAGCTTCCGAGAGGTTCAGGCTTAAGTAATGAGTAGCAAGAAACTGAAGCCGAAAGTGAAGCTTTAAGGGCAAGTGATCTTAAAGGGATTGCACTTCTCAAGACTTCAAAGAGCCAGAAATAGATGGTGTTGAAGAGGATGGTTCTTTGGGAACCCAGAAGCCGTGAAGTCTCTTCTTCACGGGAAAAGTAATTAGCCTCTTCAGCAAAGAAAATGAAATGCACTTTGAAACGCCAACGTATAACACATAGCGGTAAGACCATTGTGGATCTCATCTTCCTGGACATTCAGCTACTTATCTATGCCCTTTCGGAGGCTCATGCTGAATTTCTCAGAGGAAATTAGCTTTCTTAGTAAGAAAACCACAAATCTTCGAGACATAATAGATGAAAAAAAATTTAGAGACGAAAAATGCTGGATAGAAGGAAAAATGGGATTTTCATGGAACAATGTGCAGCGGTTATGTAGATCCTACGAAAAATCCAATGCTATGTAATTTGACTTCACAGCAATCTTCATAGGACGTTCGTGCGTGCCGTTTTCCCTGGACGGTTAGCTCTCTATTTATGGATTTTCGAAGGCATTTCGTTGATTTTTTCCTTGCGAAAAAAAGAAAAAGTGTACTATGAACTTTCATCGTTTCACTGGGAAAGTAATTTTTTAGGTAACTTCTGAATAGAACCGATTTTCTGCCCAGCAAGTAAAAGAGGTAAGTGCGGTTACATGATGCTAAATATATACTCTGTTTCATTGCAGGATCAAGGCCGGAAACACGCAGTCTTGTTTGATTCCGTGTGACTAATTATTTATATCCTGGAAATTCCTGAAATAGCTCTGCCTACTTTTCTTTCTACGACTTCTACTTCAAAAAAAAGTTCGTTAATGAAATTTGGGCTACGTGGGCTACGTTTCTGTGGTTCTCCCTAGAGCATAAGATCGTTCCGAGGGTGGAATTCATCATTGAGTTTACCCCTAGTAAACACGATTACCCCCAAAGTTTACCCCATTTTTGGCATTCATCAAAATGTTTACCATCAAAGCACGAGGTAAAGTTGGGGGTAAAGTTTACGTGTCTACTAGTGAGAGGTAAAGTTTACTACGAGCGTTTACCTCGGACAATAAGGTGACCCACTAATAAATTCGCGCTCTGTGGACGTCAATAGGGCATGCTATGTTCAATCCCCGACGACCTCAATCAAATTATTGGATGACACGGCTTCATTGGTTTGGGAAGGAGCTCTTTTGACTACTTTTCTCGATATAGCAACCTCTCAAGAGTACTCGGATGCTTTTAGGCAGTGGATTGTTCCTTAAATCACTATTGTTTCGAGGGTTTGCGGATTTCTGTTGTTTTTTTAATTATGTTTAGCAGTAATAATACATACGGATTTGCTTTTGTCTAAAATTAGCTGTCTACTCCGGCATTTTTTTTTGCTTTGTTGCATACCTGCTTTGCACATTTGTCGACACTGTTCGAGACGTCTGAGTGGGAAGGTTTGTAGAAAAGTGCAGGTTGTGAAACTTCCTACCTAATTGTGAACTTTTACGCTTTTTTCGTTGTCATCCCATTTTCGTGCGTTTACGTGGCATTGGTATTGTCCAAAATTCACCACTTTTTCATGTTATTTAGTTGTTTTCACAATACTGCATTTTGGCTACACAATCGAGTCGTCAACATTTCACTAGATAAGTGCTTCATGTCTGGAGATGCTGTCTGGTGGAGTTTTTACTGTTTGAGCCAACGTATCAAAAGAAGAAACATCATCATCGAGAACCAAACAGAACAAACATCTCGAAAGTTTCGGGCGGTTGGCCAGACCTTGCGTGCAATTTTGCAAAAGTAACTAAATAACAGATACAAACGACAAACTGCGCGAAGTGGTGGAACAACGTAAGAAATTAAAGTGTGATGACAACGAAAGAGAAGAAAAAACTTCACATATTAGCGTGAAAGTTCACAAATAGCAGACCTTCAGCAATAGGTGCACAGGCATGCTAATTGTAAGTTGAATCGGAAATTGACTGAGGATGCATTGTTGAAAAGCAGAAAGGAAGTGACCTAAATATGTAATCAACTTTAAACGGAATTGACGCAGTGGAGTGCGAAAAAAATGAAAGGACGCTGTCTATAGAACCAGCGCTGCACAAGCGAAAACCAAAAGCTCTCTTATACTTCTTACAGCTTGCATCCATTCTCTCTTTTTTCATGAGAGTATGGACAGAGTTGGCGCAAGACAAAATATGAACCGTGCATTGAGCATGCACATTAAAAAATGAATATCATTTGCTGGATTGTTTCAAAAGAAATGATAGCGCACACTGATAGCAGCACTATAAGCGATCTTGTACCACGAACTTTCGAAACATTGACTTCTACAAAACAGCCGGAGCTGCAAAACTACAACTCAGAAGTTGCAAACCCTCGAAACAAGAGCAATTTGAAAAAAATCACCTGAAGGCAACCGATCCCGTTGTGGAAGCGTCAGACGTTCTTAGCAGTACCCTCTGAATTGAAAATTCCCCCTAATGCCAGCAAGACGGCGGAATTCCCTTTCGTACTGCGAAGGGAAGCCGCGGACTCGGAGCCACAAGGGGGATTCAAATACCATCTATGAAGTAAACAGTAAAAGTAAAGGGAGGAGAACGAACAAAACACTTTTCATTGGGAAACAGCGATTTTGAGCAGTTCAGCAATTTCCAGAGCAAAACTAGTCCTACATATCTAACTGCAATGAAAACTACTTAATAACTCACCGTGTATTTGGTTGAACGTTCCAGTTTGCGCTACATCACTTGCTCTAGGCATAAAATATGAATAATCAGGAGAATTAAACTGGACAGAGGCGATAGAATTGCGTAAATCGTTTCGCAACATGTATGCGCGTTCATTTTCGCAGTGAGTGCAGTCACGGCCTATGCTCTAATTAGCCGTAATTGTGGGGTATACGTACCCCTCGGGGTAAACGTGTGATGAATACCACTTCGACGTTTACCCCGAACTTTACCACGGGGTCTCATACCCCATGGTAAACGTTTACCTCCATTTTCAATGATGAATGCCACCCCGAGACCTCTGAATAAACTCGCAAGGTTGACCTTCATAGAGAGGCAGACCGTATTCACCACCAAATTATTCCTTTATAAAGAATATTTTCCTGCCTGTTCATATGAATAGGCTTGCGCGCATAATAGAGGGCATGTTCTGAATAGAAGGACCCGGAAATCGGCTGTAAAGAGAAAATAGATTTGGGTTACCTATGTAGGCTATGTCTGATGGGTCTGTTCTAAGCTGAAAACTCATTTTATTTTCCAGTTAGCGTTTTCACACCCTACGTGAACTATGTCATCATATTTACCTCAATCTATCTAGAAAACATATAATTAGGACTTAAATACGTTTTGAGGTTAACCCAGTGCTGCAAAGCGAGTTTTGACTACATATCCTGTGCAGAGATAAAAGTATATGTACATACATATGTCTTCGGCCACTTGAGCTTTTCCCTAGGCCTTGAGGCAGTAGCGAGATAACTCAGGGTGAAGGTGCTGACAGCCACGTTGGCGGTGGGTAAATCTATAGTTGCCAACGCGTTTACCCTAGGTTATCTCAATGATGAATGCAGCTCCAAGGGGATTAAGTGGTTTTCCACGAATTAAAACGATAAACTTCAAGGAAATTAACTTCCAACCCTCCTTTTGCTAAATTTTCATGCATTTTTCCATCTTTTGTGTGGTTACCAAATAAGCGATAGGCAAAAAAAAGCTAATGTTGAAAACATACGATGTCTCAGATCTGAATTATCCGGAAAAATAGGAAATACGAAGGCTGACGCAGAGGAAGAGCAAGAGATTTGAGCGCCATGCTATCCGGACAACAAAGCAGTTTCATTCATCTGGATTTACGGACACACTGAGTGCAACCCATATTCTTCTGCATTAGAGTGATGAGGTTCCTCGAATGTACAGATTAGAAGTGTGCTGTAAGCACTGGCTCTCATGAGTTCTTCTCCAGAGAACACCGTCACTCCATTTTATAGTTACTATGTACATATGAACGTGAAGAAGCATCATAGAAAATATCTATTCACCTCCGAAAAAACTCTTCTGGTTAAAGTTAGCCTCCTTTTAAAGCTAGGGGGCTATTTAGGTGCCTAGCAGAAAACGGAAGGATGTCTACGTGAGTGACGAATATCAGTGGATGTGATACGGCACAGTTACATAACTAGTAATACCTAATAGAGACAGAGTTCCAAAATTAACTTATTATTCACGTCAAACACCGCGTAAATCGGAAGTGAAGATGATTTGATTTATAAACGGTTACCACAGTTGATGATATACCAACAAATTAGCAAAAAGCACCGATGATTATGATGTTAATTGTTATGAAGCACATATGTATAGAAATGATAAATAGGCCAATTACGTCATCTGACCCCGCCCAATTCCCTGCACAACGCTTCAAACCATGGAGTTGCCACGACAATGGTGACTGGGAATGGACTAAATTATCGTAGTTAAGTTGTTACAGCTGGATTTTATACAAGTACTAGCAAGCAATCAATAAAATCGATAATTCATTCGAAATAGCTGTCATAGTCGTGTTCAGCGTATGGAGAAACCGCAGTAGACATGTCCTTACCAACCCATGGGCAAGAGCTGCAGATTTGTATAAGAGTGATAAATGAGCCAATCATGTCATCTGGCCACGCCTCATTTTCCACGAGAACGTTCCGAACTCTGGATTCGCCTTGACAATAGCCGAATTAAGCATTAGAGATTTTCGAATTCGAGAAATCGTTTCCGACAACTTTGGAATTTCGGCATGTCTTTACCGGCCCCTAGAGTTTCAAGTATGCATAAGAGTGATAAATGAGGCAATCATGTCATCTGGCCACGCCCCACTTCCTGCAAAAACGCTGCGAACCCTGGATTACTACAATGGCCTGATAGAGCATTAGATATTTTCAAATTCAGAAAACCGTTTTCCACAATTTCGAAATCTCGCTTTTCCGGAAAACATCGAGAAATGCAACTCTACAGGAGTTATTCAGAAGAGATTGAGGGCCGTCTGCAATTTTCAACAATCGGACTTCATGGATAGGAGTCCTGATTGTTAAATAATTCTGAATTCGAGACTGATAGGTAATTTGGTTGAAATATTCGGTTTTTATTCGATTCTTAGTATATTAAATTCGTTCTGTTACTTTGTCAAACACATCAAAGACGGGCCATTTCAAGAAAATTTTGAGACAGCGTAAATTCACCCTGGATTAGCCTGCTTATCTCCTAATTACCAAGGCTCAAAGTGCATAGTTCCACTGAACCAGCGCTTCAAGGACTTGTGCTCTACAAGGGGTCTGCTCCTAATTGAAGGCACGAGTTTGTCACAAGTAGGTAGCGCTGCAAAAACGATAATTGCTTCTAACGATCCTAACATGATTGCCCATCTTTTCAGGCTTTCAGTATTGAATGTAGTGATGCTTTGTAGCGTGGTAATGTTATTGTACCAGCACCTCACACCATGATTGCGGGTTAAACCATGCGAGAAATCCTGGAAAGCCAGAAAGTATAACGATGTAACAAGAAAAGCACAAAAACACAGCAATGCAGCGAAGCAGGGTCTTTATTCCAGAGGCCCCTCACGTTATTGAGACTACCCAGGTTAAAAGTGCTGAATCCTCTTCAACTTCACCCATCATTAGCACGGGCGTCAAGACGTTTACCTTGGGTAATCTCTATGACACATCATGATGCATGCTAGAAAACGTGCACACAATGGAACAGTATGATTAGCAAAGTGGACATTAAAATCTTTGTAGATATAATTATTGCATGTGACCCTACGTCACAAACGGACGTGTTGTTTCCGCAATTTCCAGCCTAATTACAGTATGGCATCACCTATAACAAAACTTCTAATGATACGGTTAAAGTCAGAAAAATGGCAGAAAACAGCAATTATCCTCCTTTTTCCCCACAACAGAGATAATTATAGAGAGATTTCCGGTTGCGTCTGCGACTGATTTAGTTTCTGGGCGGAAAAAACACCACTCCTTTTCGTGGACAAGGGATTCAGCTGTTCCCTTGTTACCTGAGAACCACAACTATCCATGGTGTGGGTGCAGCAGCAGCGAAATTCATGACGGGAAGGTCAGAGGAAGAATTCGCTTATCCAAAAACTTTTTTTGGGGAAGAAATGTGAAAGACTCCAACACTTATGTTACGCTTGCTCCTGCTGCATGGGAAAAATTATTAAAGCAAGGTATAGTTGATTCTCGTTCACTTTTTAGTTTTTTTTTCTGAACTCCTCCACTTTGAAAGCCGGAAGAACGAGATCCTTTCCGGAACATTTATAGATGTTGCTAGAGGTGCGTACCTTCAAGGATGCGGAAATGCGCGCGGACAAACAGAAGTCGGATGTCTTTACTTCCTGAATTCGTGATATTAGTTTGGCCCGAAAGTCTCGCCCCAAACTTACATTTTTCTCAAACAATTATAATGTTAGTGTTCATGGATGGATCAATAGATCCTGGTTTGCGAATTTTTATAGTAAAGAAGTAGTAGGTCACTCTACTACATTTTACTGCCGAAAAAAATTCGGTTCAAGGTCAAGAAAATCTGTATCGAAAAAAAAACGTAGGTGCAAGACTCTCGGACAAACTTAACACATAGTAAATTGTGGCATAATCGCTTTATATCATCACGAAAATTTGAAGATGAACCCCCGAATTGAATTCTTAAAACGGGCGCACACATGCAAGCACTCACGCAGATGGTAGATACTCTAACATGACAAAAGCTCCATTACCTAAATAACCATTCCTATTACTCTGAAATTTTCATGGGATCGCAGATAGTGCTAGTTCGGTGCGCAGACCAAACAACGGACGAGTTAACCCGACAGATTGGACACGAAACATGTTGTGGCAAACATAAAGGTGACGAGACTACGGCATAAATAGATGCCATCAGTGAATTTGCATGCAATTTCCCGCCTTTTCTTGTAGCTCAATCAAAATCACACCTTTCGAATCAAATAACAGTGGAGAAGCAGGAATAGAAACGTGTCCAATAAGGCACAATTTGGCATGAGCAGTGTCCCTAGGTGGACGAGTTTCACCGTTTTAGGTCGGGGAATACTTACACTTTGAAATGTGATGNGGCATAATCGCTTTATATCATCACGAAAATTTGAAGATGAACCCCCGAATTGAATTCTTAAAACGGGCGCACACATGCAAGCACTCACGCAGATGGTAGATACTCTAACATGACAAAAGCTCCATTACCTAAATAACCATTCCTATTACTCTGAAATTTTCATGGGATCGCAGATAGTGCTAGTTCGGTGCGCAGACCAAACAACGGACGAGTTAACCCGACAGATTGGACACGAAACATGTTGTGGCAAACATAAAGGTGACGAGACTACGGCATAAATAGATGCCATCAGTGAATTTGCATGCAATTTCCCGCCTTTTCTTGTAGCTCAATCAAAATCACACCTTTCGAATCAAATAACAGTGGAGAAGCAGGAATAGAAACGTGTCCAATAAGGCACAATTTGGCATGAGCAGTGTCCCTAGGTGGACGAGTTTCACCGTTTTAGGTCGGGGAATACTTACACTTTGAAATGTGATCAAGCACGGTCATGTACAATTCTAGAGAAGTCGTGGGCGAGTTTTCTCGTGTTTATTTTCAGTTAATTAAGAATTAATTAATACTAATTGCTTGCGTCACTACCGCGTCAGATGTGCGCAACCATTTCCGGAGAATTTCCCATGATGACGCATCAATGTGACATGTACACCATGGATGAGTGAGAGCACCGGACAACTGTCACGAATAGCCGCGACGCATCGAACGCGTGGCTTTCGTCTAGTATAAATTATATTTGAGCTATGCGATCAACAATGCAATTGTAAGTTACGACCTTCCTCGATATTTTGCAAGAATTAATGTGCCATTACCTCTTACAGTAATCAATGATAAGTTATATTCAATCCAGCACATAATAGTAAAATATCGCCGACGAACTTTCTGCTTTCGACGTTACCTTAATAAGGTAGTCTCTAGCACGCAAGTTCTAATTACCTGCACTATCGTAATCAAAGTTTTTTCTGATTCATTGCAGAGCTGAATGCGTTTGAACGAGCTATTTTTTCCGTAATTTACTTATGTCTGTGCAGGTTAATGTTTGTACTTGGAGAAAGTAAGCAGTGAAAAGCACGTGAATAGTCGAGCAGAAAAGTAAGTGAAGGCAGCACCCACGACAATTTTCGAGTTTGCGAGTTTTTAAGCAGGGAAGGGGCCAGCCATAGTCCAAGTGATTCTATGGAAGTCGGCTGCAATCCTTAAGTTTTCCTAAATTATATTTTGTTTCCAACAATTTATCCCACAATTCTTGAACCATAATGGTTGTAATGATCTATTAGGTGTTAACATAAGTCATTGCGCTTTTTTTCGGATGCATTTTTCTCCACCTATTTGTTATCTTTTAGGTACAATTCATATACGATTCGAAAGCGCTAATCTTCCTCTACAAGAATTTTGCGAGCATTTTTTGGTGAACTGGCAGTTTGCTTAAGTTTTGAGCCTGCGAAGTGGAGCAATGAGTCAATGGAAAACAGCGCAACCGACAGCTGCCTATTCTGGCATTCAGCTAAAGCTCGAAAGGGTATCAGCACTGGCCAATCGACATGCGCTAAGGATGGAAGAGACATTTTGCTTGAAATGGTCTGTCATCAGCGATTTTCGAAGCTCAAGGAAGACATATTTGGTCTTAATGACCCACTCACTTCCACCAAAAAGATTTCCGTCGAGAGGACCTGGGAATTGCTCCATGTGAATTGTATGGTCTAGATGGACGTCGTACCTCTCAAAGCTATCCAGTAACTGGGGTAATTCTCCATTTGCACGGGTCTAGGCATCTTACCCCATGATGACGTCGGACCCCACCCTTGCCAGCATCGCCAAACTGGTCCTACAACACTTCCACTGGTGATGTTATTCCGCGTTTATATTTCGCAGTGCTTCCACGTTCCAACAGTATCGAGTGCTTTCTGGTCCCTATTGAATACAAGGAGGAAATGGTGTTTTTCCCCGGATTGGGGTTATTTTTCTTAGGCCTAAAAATCGAGTAATTCAATAGTTCTGTGGGAAAGCGTGATGACATTTTGTAGAGGAAGAAAAGTGCTTTCAGATGGTATAGAACATATTGAGGAAAAATGGCAATAGTGCGGAGAAAATGGCAACTGAAAAAAGCGCAAAGACTTATGTTAACACCTAATAGTACCTAACCTCTAGCCTTCTTCTTTACTAGCTGCTTTCATTTTTTCAAGCTTGAAACACCCACTTCCCTCCTATGTTCTATATTACAGGAAACTCCGAAAGGCCAGTTGGATACGGACCAGTGTTGCGGCGCGGCGTGGCATTCTGGCTGTCTGCTGCACTCCTCGAACGATAATGCTTTGATCATGCTCTCTGCTACTCTGTGTTTAACGCTGGCACAATGTGGCACTAGCACTAGGCACAACGAATTCGCCTTTTGGATTTTGCTGTACATAAAGTAATGTACTAGTATTCCTTGAGAATTATGTACTAGTCGGCAAAAAAGGGATCGATGATTGATTGCACCAATCACACAACAGCAGCAACGCCCACTAGCACATCTGCCCAAAGCAGCGCATCTAGTACAGAGTTTCGTATAATATGTCATATGGGACCTTATCGGTTACAATCTAAAGGATCTGGATGGTTGTACCTGAAGAAGGAGGTGATGCCAGCACAGGACTTGTCAGCTCCACCTATTGTGCAATCGCTGAAACCTCCTCACCGTCATTTCCAGCTACGATGTCCCCAACTAAAATTAAAACACCAGTTAAATCTTACAGTAAGAAGATGGGTCGAACGTGTTTTTCCCATGAAAAAGGTGGAATGCGAAGTAAAATACCCATAACAACTATTATACTAGGCCGACTGGGACTAATTAAAAATAATTTTTAAGCATCAAAGAAAACTTGCACTCAAAGTCCATTGGTGAAGGAATGAGAAATGTCATGAAGTTCCCATGGCATCGTAGTCTCAGCTAATGTAGCTCCTTAACTACGGAAGCCTCTAAGGCTAGCTGGGCTACGAGATTGAGATGAAGTCCATAAGAATTACTGTGGCATTTTCACCAACGGTACCTTTGGTGAACCGCTACAAATAAATTTCTACGAAAGATCCACAAATTCTACACTAGAATGGAGGTAACCATCCGTGGCTTCTTGTCATTACCGATTCTCTTGCTATATTTAGATAGCATTCTCTCCCAAGGCATCGCTTTTCATTTTCCAATAATAGCATTGTGCGTTGACTTTTCCACGCTCTTTTGGGAATGCTTCGAGCCTGGGAATAACTTCTGATATTTCATTGGAGAATGAACTTTGTTGGCTCTAAGGACAACGAGCTCTATTTGTGCAGGGTTCATATTCCCATGAGTTCATTTGGGTACACTAGAGAAGTTGGTTGAGCTCATTCGCTGGGAGTAATGAACGGGGATGAGTTCATTTCCTGGATTTATCCAGAGTTCTCATGGCCTTCCGGAAGGTATAGTTTCGGGATGGAAAGGACACCTTGAAGAGAGTTTGTACCCTAAGACGGGGAAAAACTAGTACTCACCAGTTTAAGAACTACTTTTTAAGAACTGTTTAAGAACTAAAAAAAGAATTAAAGTCTTTCACTAAATTTTAAATTTGCTCTCCGAAAAACAATCACAACATTCTTGTACATGGGTGGAACCTAGTCCTCAAAATTCTATAGTTTGGAAGTAGTAGAGCTTCCACCACATTTTATTGCCGAAGAATTTCCATTCAAAGCCAACAAATTATGGATCGAAGAATGAAAGCTGGTAAAAGACTCTCGGACCAGCCTAATATATTATAATATTTAGTCATGTATAGAAGTTTTGTCATTGGTAATTCCCAAGTTTTGGGCAACATTGAAAACCGCCAGGATTGGTGAAGGCGTTTGGCGATCTTGGTCTTTCTTCATGAATGAACCAAGGGTCATTGTTAGGACTCTGAAGGCGAAGAATTGGTCGAAACGTTGGGCCAACAGTAAATATAAGAACGTGCTCGTCTTAGAAACAAAGGGAAATCAGTGGTGTAACAATGATAAGAAAAAACACATGCTCTAAGCCCTAAATATGAAAAGAGGTTCCACATTTTCCTCCTTAACAGTGATCCTTTAAATTTCCTTGATATTTTCCTGGTGGATTACATAATCACTTTTCTACTGCCGAATGTCAAAAACATCACCGGAAAATTCTCATCAGGCCGCTAATTTCAGTGCTTGGTCATTCTAAGGTTAAATTTTACCTGCAATAATTTGAAAAAAATAGTGCAACCGTTCCCAAAATTGGGAGGGACGCGGCAACCACAAGAATTTTGTTCACTTAGTATATCTAGCGACTTGAAAGAGCAGAAGCCATTTTTTTTTTGAAATTTGTATCTGATTTCTCGATCCTGCGCATTCTATATTTACGTAATTATGCGCTATATATTAGTCATCTATAGAAGGGATTTGTATGTATTCTTACAGTTCATTTTTGTATCCTCTTCAAGAAGAATGGTACGAAATTATTGAACAAATCAATGTGTAAGGAAAGAAAACTTAATGAAAACTATGTATGTAGATACTATACGACGACTTCCTGAAAACCTTTTTGGATACCTTCCTTAGCAGTCTGTACATGTACAAATTTCCAATTTGTCTCAATTTGAAGCTCATGAAAGGACTACAAATTAAGGGAGGACAACAAAAAGTTGTTTTCAAAATTGGCTTATGTAGTTTCGAACATCCAGGAGACCAGATATCAAATGACGACTACTCATGTCAACAGAATTGTCTTCTATACAGGTGGGGAAATTTTGCTCATGCCCTCTTCCTTAGTAGAGGAGCAGCAAAACAAGTATCTTTTAAAAGAAAAGTTCACAGCGTTCTAAGCGGACGAGTTGTCCCGAAATTAGTGGCAGAGCTAGAGATGTGGGATTCAAGCACAACACCGAATGAAGCCAGGCCGACGGAGGATAGTAGGTGATCGTGGTGGGCGGTGCTACGAGGTGAGTACGTGGGAGGATTCCAGCTTCACAATGGACGCTCCCGTGAATCGAAGGATAGAGGGTGTGGGAATAAACGGTGGCGAACGCAGAAAATAGGTGGAATGTGGGTTCCCTCACTTATTTTATTCATTTGTTCGTTTGTTCATTCACACACAAGAACTAGAGGTACGCCTACATAACATATCGCATGACTAGCATGAGAGTTAGCAAGTAATAGTTAGTGAAAATTTAATTGACCATTGAATATTAGAGATTACCCAACGGAAAAGTACAGTATATATTGCCAGGGGTAATTACTACAACAATGAGACTATGTCGTCACGCATAATTCTCACTAGTACTAGCGGTCATCCTGAAAAACAAGACTACATTGGCGTGAATTCTACGATTTGAGGAAGGAATTCATTTTTGTGGCCACTTCGTAGATTCCCTATTGCTGGCCAAGATAGAGGATACCAAGTAACACATTTTTGTACGTATTGTTTACTGAAGCTCTGAAATGGGATATGTTTCGAGTTACTGGGAAAAGAAGTAAAATTGGCCAGGCCAGGATATCCAGCACTGGAGAAGAAGGATACCTATCTCAAAATGGTTCTTTTCTTGTGATTAAAAAAGAGCAATGTAGCTTCCAATGATAATACAATTAAGCAGGCGCTTCTCTAATTTTCTCGGTAGTTCACTAGTAAAAAGGAACCGCTGGAAATGGTAGGAGCTGGATGGGGAGTGGTGGAGTACATTGCCCAATAGCGTAGGAATCTCCCAGATCTGGAAGGTCTGGAATCCATAATTGGCGTCCAAAAGTGAAGAAACTCCATTGAAAGCTTTACTTTGGAAAAGCTAGGATAATCTGCACCACTTACAGAAGTATAACCTGTAGAATCCGTACTGCTCCTCCAGTTGAACACCAAGAACTCTAAGAAACCACTGTGGCCATGTCAAATCTCCATCACTGGAGATTCTTTTTCATCCAGAAAAGGCCCCATTAATAAATCCATGAATGCTGCAGTAGGGCAGCTTCTTATCCCACTTGGAATGAAGTACCTGTCAATCCAGCAACGCGACTAGAAAGGTAGTCCGAGGGCAGCGATATGTGGAAGAAGATTCTTATCCCCTTATTCCCCTGATTGGAAATTTTAGCGATATGTAGTGTTGAGACGATAACCTCCATTTTTCCGTTCTAATTCTGTTTTTCCTAATCTGAGAAATTGTGTTCTCGGGGTAATTACGTACCTCAAAACTTTGTAAGAAGGGCTTCCTCTGAAAATTCTCGTAACAACTAAAAGAGATAGTGGGTCAGGAACTTCGAAACTGAGCTGAAAAAAGTAGGGTCCAACTCAATTATAGTCTGCCTGATTTCTTTAGAAATTGGTATCCTCATGCTAAGGGAGAGAACCAAGACGGGTATACAAAATATTTAACATTATATCATATATCACATCATGTAAATAATTTTATAATACTACATATATGTACATATGTTTTCTCTCCACAAGAAATTTAAATTATTCCATCTAATTAATGAATGTACGCATTCCTAGCCTGGTTCCAGGATATTGCTTTAGGCTTCCTGGGACGATTCCCAGAAATATAGGCGAGTTCCGCTTCGTAGAACGTCCACGGTTTCTGCATTACATACCTTCTTCTCGTGATTTGGAATTCTTGCCAGATGGCATTTTTCATAAATCCGAGGAGACTTGCGTGACACTGCGCTCAAAAATATAAGAACTCGTCTGAAACTTTGAAAATATTCATGTAAGTGATACTAATGGGTTATCCATGCTGGATATGACAACTATGAGCAATTTTACCTTGTATTTTCAGAGGAGTTTTTTGTGAAAAAGATGAAAAAAAGGATTGCTTAGTCATTGTTGAGGGCCAATTTCATTTTCTTAAATTTTTTACGCAACAACGCCTATTTTCTACATGAACCCGGAGTCCTCCGAAATCTCGTGACTGATCCTGAACTTAGTCGAATGTTGTGTTCTTGTCTTACATGAAATAGGGCTGTCAGTTACAGCTTGCGTAGTGGACGAGTTCATTCACCTCGCTTACGCAATTTCCCAGACGTCTGAGAAGCGAAGCATGTGATTATGTAGTTTAGATGTTTTCCACGCTAGAGTACACAAAAATAGTGTCATCGTCAGTGACGCCAAGCAAAAATTGTCCCCTTAGCCTATCCCAGTGGGAGCCAAGGGGATATTTTTCATAGAAACACTGAAAACCTCGCGAAGCCATGGGTTAGTCACGCAGACAACGTCGGTTTGTTTTTCTCAGCTGTGCCGACGATCAGTTCATCATCTAGGAAAAACCTGATGGGTGCTTTTCCGGGAAAATGGCAGAAAAGCAGAGCCTTCCGAGGAATAATCGTTCATCTTGGAGTCGTCTCTGAGGGCGGCGAGTTGTTAATCCCAGATGAATGGTGGTTATTGCAGGAAAACAGTAGAAACTCCGAGAAGATATCGTATAGTGAGGGCTGAGGTTATTTCCAGCGATATTTGCGCTTAATTTGCTTCCAGGCTCATTACATATTGTTCATCTGATCCTGGTCGCCAGTTGGACATCTGTGCCGTACATGGCACCAGGGATAGGAAGACCTATGTTCTTGTTTTATTTTATTTATTCATTTACTACACCGCATACAAGTTTAAAAAACATTTTTTAGTAACACAGAAGACGTGTAGAGAACAAAACTATGGCTAACTCCCTAAATGAATCAGGCAATGGGCCGGCATAAGGGGCTTATGACAGTATAGTCTGTCTCAAAAACGGTGATAGTTGACCATTTGTGCATAAAATCTGCATTTCCCGCCTACCTCCCCGAATATAGCACTATTTCTCGCGTTCTCTCTTTCTGTAATATCTTCACAACTATGTCCCTCGGTGAAATACACTATATTAGGTATCGTTACCCAACCACATCCTTCATCAGGTTAATTCTACCCCTACCTATAATAGTACGTATCTTCTCATCCTTCCATCCCATTAGAAAGCTCCAGTGAAAAAAGGAAATTTGTTGAAAACAGTTAAGAAACAAAGTAGTCAACAATATGTAGCGTGGCCTTTCATGGAAAATGTTGGCAAAATAATTGGATAAACAAGTCCTTGGCCAAAGTAGTTGGATAAACAAATCAAGGCAGGTAGAAAATCCAACCCATAGATAAACTTTTGACTCAAACTGTCCTTTATTATTTATTTATTTAATACACTGATTTCAAAAAAACTGCGCGCCATGAGAAAAAAAACATGGCACTAAAGATTAAAAGGAATTAAAAGAATCTTTCAACGCGGAAAATCTTCAGGCGGGACAAAAGAAAAAAAACTTTGCATTGAAAGCTTCTCCATTCTTTTCTACATTCTTTCACTATCACACTTTTTTCTTCCAATTTTTTATTTTCCCAATTCACTTTTCTCCCAAGTTTTGCAAACATTCTTGCCTTTCCATAACCCATTCCAGGAACCCCGCGAAGTTCTCATCTGCTAAAATCTTCGAAATGCCCATTTTTTCACCTGCTTGAACTATTTTATGAAAACAAGGTCGAGATTTCTAATTAATCTATCTTTAATTTCATGGAGAATGGAAAGCTCAGGAAGGTGACTAACAAACTGTCCTTGGCTGTCACGCGAATGACGTGGGGGTGCAATACCTTGAAGTTATAGCTGTAACAGTAAATATATATTCTTTAGAGAATTATAGTTAAAAAGAAAAGATTTCTGGAAAAAGCAACTCTTCAACCGTTTACTTCCTCGGAATAGCCAGGATACTCTGGAAAATAGTGTGGCCAGGAAGTTCTATAAGTTGGGGATTTACCCTGCATGGATTGGGGAAAGATAAGAGCAGATAAGCCACAAGAAAAAGAAGAAAGAGCAAGAAAAAAGAAGGGAAAGGAATAGAAAGGGAGAGGAAGAAGGACAAGTTTTTCCAAGAAAAAGCTGTAATATTTCCCTAGGTTACTGAAAATTTCAATGTGAAGCTGGAAAAAAAGGAAAAAATTCAAAATTTCAAATTTCAATGTGAAGCTGGAAAAAAGGTAGCCCGAAGGTTTTCTATGCATATGAAAACAAAGCAACAAAATCTGAAGGAAACAGTCGATGGAGAGCAGCAGATCAACAGGCGAAATCAGGGAGAGTTCCAGAGAATCGTATGGAACCTGCATTCTAACCTAAGATACCTAATAGTGACTGGAATACTGATAAGTAGCGTGAAACTCCAGCGCAGTCCAAGCGCACAACTTTCTTGTCAGCGGCACACTCGAACCCCTTAGGGCCACTCCATTGCTAGTCCCGACCGATAAATAAACAATATCAGGCCAGGATTTGCGTAAGCGCGCGTACGAGCCGGCTCTATTGGGAGTCCCCGTCTGCTTAATTAACCCTCAAGCGGTGCGAAATCGAGGGCCGTAATTTGTTTGAGGTAGATCGCGCTTGACAAATTCGTCTAGTGGTCCTTCGGGAATTCACGATGAGAACTAGCGTTGCACTCCGGCCAAAATTATCCAGGCGAGGACAACAATGTCCAGGAAATTCCTATTTCAGGTGGTTTAGAGAGAGTGGCGTCTCAACAGTACTTGGGTAGGGCAGTTGCTATTTAATTGCTTAATCCAAGAGCCACAGAGCAGCATTGGAACCCTCTTCTTATGAGTGGAATGAGAGCCTTTACCCTCCTTTTTTCTGTTGTAATGAAGGGTATGATTCACTGGTTAAGCGGTTGGATACTGACTCCACCCTTGTCCACGAATTGTTGAGGGGATCTCCCCGTTAGCGGCTTAAACTGACATGCCCTTGCCAAGTAATAGAAATTCAGGAGGGCGCAGATGGTGATTGACACTTAGGCATCTAAATTAAGTATCATTTAGCGGAATGAGGGTCGAGCCGCGTTTGCGAAGAGACACTGAGTCACTCCACGAGCTATTCATGGAAGAACTTCAGCAACGGCTTAGTGGAGAAGGTCCAGATTTAAGAAGCTCGAATGAGATGGTTTCAGGAGAAAGTTTCCTTTGAAGAAGATGGTTTCATTATAAATATTCAGGAGAAATTATGTTTCCATGGGAAATGTTCGCCGTAAGTGCAGTGATTGGTAAGACCAAACCGACCAGCAGGAAATTTCCACTGTGCCTAATTTCCTTTCCCACATTTCCTGTAATTTCTTTTTTTGAGCCTTAGGGGTTTTTCAAAAACTGGGCTATATCCGGAGATGAATGTTCGTGTATTCACGCCTCGTAACAGATATCAAACGTATGGGAGAAAAGAAGATGTCACGTCGATAATTCTTCTGGATTCAAGGCGATGAGACCTTTTCAAGGGTTCCCCTACGCTAAAACAGCCACGTTTTTAAAATTTTTACAAGGATGCACATGGATGGGGTGTTTCAACTTTCAAGTGTTTTGATGTGCTGTCTCAATTCACTAGAAATTTATCCGGAAATCGAAATTCGGAATTTGAAATTTATATACTCGTTGAGGGAGTTTTGATACACTCCATAACTCAGCCTCGGGATAGGTTTGTCCAATTAGCCTTTCCTGAACTTCGAAATTGGATAGACTGAGTGAATCTACCAATGTAGCGCCGGAATCTTCACCAGGAACATGAGAAAAGTCAGAAAAATTCGCAGAAATCCTATTTCGAGCTGATTGCCAAATCTGTGGATGTGAGAGCAAGGCAGATCCTGGATAGGCGATTCTTTACGTTAACAAATTAGCCGTCACGAATGACCGATCGAAAATGGTGGAGGCCGCGGATTTTCCTGAAATGGAATGGTAAGGAAGGATATTTGCCGAAATAAAATCTCAGACATCCGCAATAGCATCGTCTACAGCATCATGTTTGAACTCAAAGGGGGGACGACTTTTGTGGGATCAGCTTGCCAGGCTGGGCTCAAGGAATAGTTTGAGAAGATTAATTAAATAAATTAAATCAAAATCTATGTCACAGATAAAAAAACCTGTTGAAAAACTAGAGAAAAAAAGCCCAAATGACCTACAACGTGATTGTTTTTTTATTCCGCTAATTCTAACAAGATTAATTCCTAATAAATAAACAAATAAATAAATAGAATTCGTGCAAAAAATGATATGAGAAATTATTGCAATCTAAAATTCTTAACCTGCCGACTGTTCTTCTTTTATTTTCCACAATAATCGAAAAACTAGAAAAAATATCGCAAACACATCTATTAGATTGAATGCAGAAGAAATTAGCGACAGGTCACACAAACGTCACTGGAGCACGATATCATTTCCTATGATCTTCGCCACGTCAGAACTCCTATCAGACCACCACGTCATCCCCTTCCTCATCGCCCTAACGCCTGCCTTCCGGCGTTGACCTTCCTAATAGCCTAACTACGTCTTCCGGTAATAAGTAGCTGGACCTTAGTGTAAGAGCCGTGAAAACACTATAACCTCTACAGACGTCATCGTTGTTATTGCTGCGCTAACCGCGAAATGCCAGATTAGGACAACTACGATGACGCGACGGAGAAAAAATAGCTTTCATGTGGGCGGCGGTGGGATGCAATTGTTTTGATTTGCAAGTAATGGGGTTCGCTGAAATAAAGTACGTGATTACGGACACTGGTGCCAGATGCACGGTGGTGATTTAGTTTGGTGGCAGCGGAATTTGGAATGAGTTGCTTTAAATTCACCGGGGCTTTAATGGAAAGAGCGGAAGTCCGGGCAGATGGAGAACAGTGGTTTTTTTGCAGGAAATTTAATTATAGTCCGAGGGCAAGGCAAAACTTTTCTGGTGGACAACATTCAAAGCGCGTGCAAGAATCACGCAGCTAAATCGGATCGCTCGTGAATTACGTCGGCTAAAAGGCTAGTGTTCTCTGATCAGAAGAACCAATTACGCAGTGCTTCGGACTCTTCAGGGAGCAACACTGAGGTCAAATGAGCGCTATAAGGAAGCTGCAGCCAGGATTAGAAAGTGCTGGGCACTAGGAAATTCCTTGGGAGCGTTATCTCCTGAATAAAGCTAATGTCTCACATTGAAACCTTTGAGAATTTGATGATCTGTAGCGGTATTCGAGAATTTTCTCCGGAAAGACCCTTGTTTGCCCTTCCTCTAAAAATGGACGAGTTCATGCGTTCAGTGCTGAACGTTTACGTTCAGTGCTCGTATCCATGAAAGTTCATGGGAAGGTTCGAAGCTTCACGACCACCCTGAGGTGAACAAGTTTTTCCAGAAAAAAATGTCGCATCTCGATATCATTACCTTTAGCTTACAATTAGAACGCTTACTGTGACGAGTCGCTTCAACAAATTATACTTACTCTGAAAAATCAAGAACTTTAGTAGGATGGGTAAACACAACATTTTCGGGAATATTCGCGGATACGGACACATATAGAGATGTGAAGATCACTTTTTATGGTTTCATCTCCTGAAATAGCATCAGAAAGTAATAGAAATAGTGAAATCTACTATTCTTTTCTGGAAATGCTTCTATATTGGAAAAGCGGGAGCATTAAACCTTATGGAAAGTGTTTATGGAAAAATAAGAGAGGAGAAAATTGCCACTAGCGAAGAAAAGGAAATTTTCGAGAGAAAGAGACCTATTAGGGTGTTAAGTTGGAAATGCGCGCTGAAGTTTCGACGTTTTTATGAATGTGTTGCCAAACGTTTTTCGCCAGACTTTTAATACATCCTGGAACAGTAATTCATGTAGTATTTTTTCATATGCGGGTTGTCGAGTATTCCTTCATTCTTTGTTTTCTAAAGAAATTTATAAGAAGGCCGACCAAAATTTTAGAATTTCTGTTCCCTATTTTTATGCTGTTAAAGAGCGTAAAACTGCAGCGCATCACCACTACAGATCATACATAGAATTACGAAAATTTTTGGTGTATTAATTGGCTTAATCCATGCGACAATAAATTTCACGAAAATGGCCTCGAACTTGGGTAACTGAACCGAAATTCCGACTGAAAATCGTTTCCTCGACTGCCCTGTTCTTCACATTTAGAATTAGGAGTCGCACTTGGGATCGCCTAAGAGCCCAGACTTTGCGCTATCAGGCGACCACCTGCTTGCTTCGTTTAAGCCTTAAATAAATGAGAAAAATTCCAAAACTGCGACGAAACCAAATTTTGGGTAAGCCGCTATCTTAGGTTACCGGGCTGCGATAACCCAGAGGAGAGCGCTCACTCTTTTTGTGGAAGATGTCGAAGGTTCAACAATACTAATTCTGCATTGAACTTGGACTGGGGTGTTGTAGCTTTGTTTCTAAAAAATCATTTGTCCGATGCAAAAACGCGCATTTCCAACTTAACACCCTAATAATTTCACTGTCTGCCATTTCATGGATGGGATTTACCCTCAAAGATTATGAAAGAATGTCGCATAAACTTCATTTTCATGGGGAAACATGATTAGTTGGATTACCCTATTCTTACTCAGCCTGAAAACCCCAGCCTAATGGGGTTTTCAGGCCGCATTCATATGTATTTACTTCACAGAAAACACTTCCATTTACGAAATGACATCACCAAGACATAATGACAGCTGCAAATCCGTGAATGGCGTGGATAAATGGCGTGAAATGCTCAAAGGCAGCGCAGCACCATGCCGGCAATTTCCGCCAATTCCATTCTTGGATCACGGAAGTGAAGAAACTGAGTGAAAGGCTGTGCGACGGTGCGAAGGTTTTAAAACGAGTGCAACGTTCTACTAGCTGTCGTTTCGAAAGGCTATTTACCCTGCCAATTTTCTCCGGGTCTTTAAGAAAAGATCCTAAAAAGCTGTGGGCAAATGAACGAATTTGCTTCTGCATTGCTACATTCGTTAAATTGAGATCATTAAACGGAGCAGAGTGGAGCCAGGGCGAGTTTCTGCTGCATCTATTGTGGAAGATGGTCATTTTCAATCGATATTATAGCCATTCATCATCAACGGGTACAGAACTCATGAAGTATTCTTTCTCGGAACCCTTAATTGCGTGAGAAAAATTGCTGTCTTCGTGAATAAGCATGCACATAGTCCTTATGCGCAATCGGTGGAAAGTATCCAAGAGGCAGAGTTTGCGGCGCGTGCACGGCGCGTCCCGCTTGTAAAAGCGGTCCGGCGTCCTCGCTCAGCTGTTCGAGGACGCCATTCGTCAGAATTAGGCTCGGGCAAGCGTTTTTATGCGGTTTTTTCTATTGTTTGAAATGTTGTAATGAAGAGGCCTGGCTGATCGATATTGATCGGATGCCCCCCTCTTCCCCACGCCTCGCTTTTTTCACGATTTGCCCAAGCATGCCTGGAATAGTTAATTTTCATGTTTTTGTGTGTCTTTTATTCGTTTTTGACCTGTATAAAGCAGCTTGTCTTAGGCAACCGCTAAAAACTCCTACCTGGGCCTAATCCTGACGAACGGCGTTCTCGAACGGCTGAGCGAGGACGTCAGACCGCTGTTACAAGCGGGACGCGCCGCACACGCGCCGCAGCCTCTGCGCGCTCGAAACCTGATCACGCATGAGAACTACATCTGTTATATTTTCTCGAGCGAACTAATATAATCCCTATCAGTCAGACGATGGTGTGGTGAGACAACATTAATCAATTATTCATAATTTATCATTTTAATCCAATCCTGCAATAATACAGGATGGGACTAATCACTGTGTTCCAGAAGAGCCGAGATTTCGACATAAAATTCCACTACCTATTTCATGAAACATTAGAAAAACCATATTACACTGGTGTAAGGCGTTATACCTGAAGTGGGCGGCGCGTACAAGCTCGATGATTGGCTAATTGGGTAGATAGACCAATCACTGGTCTAAACCGCACCGCCCTTTCCATGTATAACGTTCCACACCCGTATTGCGCAGAGTATAAGGCATATTTGCAGATTTTTTCACCCCATTGCGATGTCATTACGTTTCCATTTACTTATCCAAACATGACAATTCATTGAAAATGTCGCACAATGGAACGGCATTGCAAACGTCATTTGCTACTTTTTGCTCGCGTGCAGTCTTTGGGAAGATCCTTTTGTCCCGTGATTAACCTCTTGAGTATGAAAGAACGTTAAATCGTAAAGCTGATTGCCATTTCACGGAGCGTTTGCACGGAATGTTTGAGAAAAAAAGAAACAATGAGTCTAATCTGCATGCAGATGGAATTCATTTTTCCCGGGAAAAAGTAAGTGGAGCCTTGAATGTAGTTGTCGTTTAGGTAAAGGAGAACCATGGCATTTATAGTATTTCATAAGTAATAATTAACCCATTATACGAATGATGTAGGAACTATACAAGCACCCGCAGGGATTTCTCTTCTCGAGTTTTCGAACGCTTTTTTAAACTGGTTCCTTGACTTTCAGTTAAAGTAGTTGTATTTTTCAACGCCTTTCAAATTCTTGAAGAAAAATGGAAATGTTATGACGGCAAAAGTGGCCCTACTGGAATTGCAAAGACGTTGTAGGCCATTCAGATCTTCCCACAAAAGGAAATTAAGTTAAAAATTCAACTTTCCTTACTAAGATGTTCCTGACACTGCTCCAGAAAATCCTGAGTATCGACGACGTCCAACAACCACAATGCAGTTTTGTTTCCTTCACCAGTTAACAACCTCTCTTCCGTGGTGAGGAGCTCCAGGAAAGGTTCTTTAACCTTTTTTCTTTCTTTTCTCCATCAGAGGGAAGGAAATGAAAGGAGCCACCCCTCTGACTTTTGTCCTTTCTTGTCGGTTCTTATTTCATCAATAATCCTAGTCATTTATTGAAAGAGAATAGGGAAAGGCTTAGTGTCTGAAGATGTTCGACGACTGCGAGTTGGACAAAAAGAAGAAAATAAAATTTTAAAAAATCATATTAACCACCATGAACTCAAACGTGGGGCACCAGGGCTGATCACAATGATTCCAGAGAGAAAATTCCATGGTCTGGGGGAATCCCAAGAAGTGGAGGGTGTCCTATATTTACGAAATGCATTGTTTATCTTTATCTTCCTTTCCTGAAACTTTGGCGATCACAACATAACGCGAGGCGACTCTCTGCCTCGGGATTAGTTTCGGAGTTGAGCTAACCCAGAGGTGAAGTGGCACACTGGTCCGAGGCATACTCCGGCTCGGTAACCAACCATTGGCATACTAATTTAATTCCTTGCTTGTTTATTCGTTTACAGCATGGAACAGCTCTATTTTTAAACCTACAGCATCTAGACAGGAGTAAGAATAGCTATGAGTGTCATTTCCCGTATTCCTGATATTTCCGGTAAATGACGTCACTGCAAGATCACCCACGTTGACGGTGACTGATCATCCATCACGTCAACCCAGCAGCTCCTCAACCTCCGCAAGATGTCAGTCACTGAGCGATGAAGTCGAAAAACCCTCGAGATTACGGATCGCGCAAACTCGTCCCCCGCTAAAATGCACGTGACGCATTTTTGCAGGGAATCACGCCATTAAGACCATCTCTGTTGGGAAATGTGGATCGTTAGGGCTCGTAAGCTTCTGCACTACTTATCGGAACAGTCAGATGTGTTTTATTCGTTGCCCATCGGAATCGCATTAGGCATTAATGTGAGAAATGGTAATTAATCAAAAATACAAGGAGCATTCGAGAAAATCTCCATATTTCTCTGGATGGGGCGTACATTTTGAGCACTATGTGGTACTTCCTGCTATCCTTATAACCGCATGTCATCGTTACACAAATACCACCGCTATTTTCGCCTTGAAGAGCTAAACATTCCAGAAAGACGGCTGGGTCACAATCTCCGGGTAAACGCTCGTGAAACTAACACTACAAGTTGCTAAGAAAACAGGGAAGTTAGTAGGGTTTCATCAAAGAAAAGGGAAAATAAACGAGAATCAGATGCGTCCGCTCAAATTTTCATCGAACTGGGCGTGCTCAGAAAAACACCGCGACAGCTCAAAATTGGGCGTGGTGAGGTAGCAATCAGGCAAACGTCAAGCAATTCAAACAATATGAAGCAAATTGAGCTCTAAAATAGTTTATTCACTTGGAAAAACATTCAAAATACAAGGAAAACGTTTTAGCTACCTAGAATGAATCCAATCCCCACGATTGGATTCATTCTAGGTAGCTAAAACGAAATTACTATAGGGTTGAACAATCCCTTGAGCTTGATTGAACTTCCTAATTTTTTCCAGCAAAATTCCGCGGTTGTGTTAGAAATGACATCACGTTGATGCCCACATCAGCTTATTTCAGCTCCTCAGAAATCTGTCCGAAAAAATTGAACATCTGACTAGCCTTCCACTAGTGGGAGAATCTAGAAAAGTCTCGCTGCAATTCCAATCTCAAGATAGCTTTTTCTGAGGTGAAATGGAGGAAGATCCCGCTTAAGATAGGGAGAAGAAGGTGCTAGACTCCCTATGAGAAACCCAATGAATGCGGGGGATAGACAATAATTGGACGACATGCCTCGAACCAGTACCCGAAATTTTGTTGTAATATGGAAAAATGATGTGCCTCTCAATAGCAATAAAAAATAGGCCTGAAAATTTACAAGGAAACAAATCTGTAGAGAAATAACAGTTTTACAGAGGAGACTTTGTTGTCCTTGCCAGTCAGCTAAACACCCACCAATCGCATTGCTCTTCTTCTCCTCCTTCCTTGTGATTTCCTCATTCCCATTTCATTCCTTTGCTACATTTTTCCCTTACTTTGCCCCCCCCCCCCCGTTTTAACGAGGAGCCTCGGGGATCGGAAATGTTATTCGTTTGAAGAGAGGTGAAACGAATCGCAATTTTCCAGGATATCCTGCAGTCTCACGATAGCTTTATTTTTGAAAAAAAAATTATGTCATGATTTTGTCATTTCTTAGACGTGTGACTTCGACAACACGTCCAGTAAGACGAGAAAAAGACTGCTCTACACTTTCTCTCGGTTCTCGAACTGCATTCCACAGACGCATTCTTGTTCCGTTGTTTTTCAATGCTTCTTCCTTGTTCTAGGTTAATTGTCTTAATATGCTGTAATGAAAAAAACCATATCCAGCAGACAGATACGGATAATTTGAGACTAAGTCCAGAAAATCCATACTTGATTCCTAATCTTTCTTGCCAATTACGTTTCTTTCAACTCACTCTAGCTTGGAATCAAAAATAGCTTGTCCTCTTGAGAAATGCACTTCCGAGGCCAGGAAACCCCATCTTTCCCATGATTTTAATCCACTGACAATTAATTGCTGCTAATTATTTCACGCTTCCAAAATGAGGGCAAGTGTACTGTTTTGAGTTATGAGGTCATGAACATCATATCAGCGTCGTTCAATGAGCTATCCGCACTTTTATGACTATTTCTAATTAAGATCTAACGAGATATAGGAATTCAGTGGGTAATTTCCTGGAATAGCTCTTCTTATTAGGCCTTGTTCGATGGGAATAAAATGGAAGTGAAACGTTCGGCCTATGTGCGAGAACGAGTCTTCGAATACGACGACCAACCGCTTTATCCACTAAGCTACGAGTACAAGTCTTAGCAGTTGGCGCGATCCATCCACAAACCAACTTTCTTTATCTCAGAAATTTATGCAAAACTTTGCCGGAAGCCTTCCCGAAGGAGATCACGAGGGACGTCGTGCAGTGAATCCCGAACACTGCATCGCACAAACTGCAGGGCAGAACCTGCACTTGGCTTTGGATCTCCAACGGAGTGGAACCAGCGATAGGGACGCATTGCGATCCGCCGCTCTAACCACTGAGCCATCCGGGCTACTTTTTGAGCGGGTGTTTGTTAGATAAGTGCAACGATCGTACGGATAGGCTGCATAGCGGAAAACCGGGCGGGATCCGAACCCTTGACCACCACAACTGCGAACAACCGCTCTAACCACTACGCTACGCATACTCCTCTTACCAGTCCGCCCGATCCACTCACAGACCAAACATTTTGATCTACGCAGAACGTTGGCGGGTGTGGACGCCCGGCAACGTTCTGCGTAGATCAAATTGTAGTTTATTATGTAAAACCTTGGCCCAAATCTTCCTGCAGACGTTTAAATCAGATTTCCTTCGTCGATTTGCTGCTCAAAAGCAACCATTGGATTTCATCAAACCGCGTTGAATCAGCATCGGATTTTACTTAGACACTTTCACAGTTTTTCCGTGATTTCTTCAAGATAGAAAGAGAAGCTGTGTTTTCATAACTAATCCGAGCCTGGGAACGGAAAATAAAAGAGAAAGAAAGTAATCTGGCTTCTCCCACAAAATCTCCAGTGAGTTTTGTTGAAACCTCAGTGAACGCCTAGATAATGCGTCTCAGACGTCAAAGCTAACCCCATAATAACCTGAGCTACATGCTATTGCTTCTCGGTTGACGTAAGCTTCAAACAAGATGTGCCTTCAACTGAGAGACTGCCTAGTATTTCAGCAAGTAAACCCTTAACATCATGGCAATAACAACTGCCGCCGAAGTTCCTGTGGAATGCTCGAATCTATCGCATTTATTGTAATCCACTAAAGTATTTACAGAAATGTGATCACATTTGAGTGAATGCAGTAAACGCAATGTTATCCTTGACGGATGGCTGCCTACGCAAGCCACTGAATGAATTCTCGACGCTAGCGAATCTTGAAGAAATCCATTTAACAATCACATGCCAACAGGGAATCCATCGAATTCAGCAACAAATTCACAGCCACAGCAGAATTCAAATCTAGTTCCGCCAGAGCACGTCAATTTTAAATTGAGTTCGGACGCCTAGTTTTTACGATTGTTTTATTGGGCTGGCACAACAGTGGCGACACTAAGGTTCCAGACTTTGAAATCAACGATCTCCGAGGGATTTCAGGTCACATCCTGCTACGACCTCTATTCTTCCGAGCACTATAACTCTTCGTGCTTCTTTTCTTATTGACGGTAGAGGTGAGCTTATTTTATTTTGTGGGCTCGCAGCAGAGCCAAAATAAGTCTGGAAGACTAAGAAAGAAAGAAGAACGGTTACAAAATCACTACCATTTGTTACGCACTTTGGTCAATTTTAAGGGCATCACATCCATAACCAGCGAGAAAAAAGTATAAACTTTAGAAAAAACTCTATGAACAACGCAATTCCAAATAGCTGCGCCGCAAAAACGGCACAGCTCTGCCTAAACCCCTGGTCATCCGAGTAAAGGAGGTGAATTACCCCGTCAATTCCACCTGAGGTGCAATTTCCGATACCTTCGGAAGCATTAATCGCGTCATAAAAGTGAAAATCTTTGGTGTTCAACATGTTCAACCAAGTATAGAGAACTGGTAATTTTATTCACACAAAGAAGATGAACCATAGATATTATAACTTATGTTAAGCTTCACGACATTCATTGTAAATACAAAACCCCCTGGTCGGGCTATTAAACTGGCTTATAATCCAACTTCGTCTCAAGCCTCTTTGCGTCGCCAACCTAGAAAATAGACGTATACCATTAAACGAGGACGGAAACATAAGGATCAAAAGGGACCACTTCACGAAAATTAAATGAAGATGTTACTGTAAAAAAGTAGTAAACCTATATTTCAATACCCGAAGTTACAAAAAGGAATACCCACCTTTCTGACAGCCTTCATGAAGTCCTCTTCAATCACATACTCCCTCTCAGCTCGAATGGCATAAAGACCTAGAAGCGAACAATGAGAAAGGAATCAAAGAAAATTTTTTAAAAGCAGCTCAACGCAACACTTACCTGCTTCAGTGCACACATTACGAAGATCAGCGCATGAAAATCCATCTGAGAGCTTAACAACTGCTTCATAATCGATGTCACCGTGCTTAGTGATAGGATTTGCGTGAATTTTGAGAACCTAAATTGAATACGGAATGGTGCTGATTAATCAGATCATCGAGCTCGCTTATAAACCGTAAAAATTCACTAGCACCATGCGTGCAAGTTATGATGCAAGCTTACCTCTAGTCGAGCTTGCTCGTTAGGGAGTGGAATTTCAACTTTTCGGTCAAGTCGTCCTGGACGCAGGAGAGCGGGATCAAGAGTGTCAGGTCGGTTGGTGGCCATTATGACCTACAATATAGGCATGGAATCCAAAGCAAACACAACAGTAACCATAGCAGCAAGGGACATATGCAGAAGAAGTTCTGGAACCGACCTTAACTTTACCCAATGAATCGAAACCATCTAACTGATTGAGCAATTCCATCAAAGTTCGTTGAATTTCACGATCAGCAGATGTTCCTTCAGAGAATCGACGACCACCTACAACACAGAAGGAGTGGATAGTGAAGCGAGCACTTATAAGGTAAGGCGAAAGAATTTTGAAAAAAAGGTGAATAAGAAGGAAAAGAAGACGGAAACTGACCAATGGCATCAATTTCATCCATAAACACTATACATGGTTGGTGGTCACGTGCATAGTTGAACATTTCACGAATCATTCGAGCAGATTCACCAATATACTTATCAACAATAGCCGAAGACACTACTTTCAGGAAGTTACAATCCAGCTGAGAGGCAACTGCTCTAAAAATAAGAGATCAAGGAAAAAAGAAAACATACCAAGAATGATAGAGGTCAAGCATTGTAGAACCGAATCTACCTCGCCAACAGTGTCTTTCCTGTTCCTGGGGGGCCGTAGAGAAGGCAACCTTTCGGTGGAGTGATGCCAACACGACGAAAAAGCTCAGGATTAATCAACGGGAGCTCGACGACCTGAACTCGAAGGGCATTTTCGAATTTTCCAACACTAAGATTTTGCCACAAAAAAACAACAAAGTCGAAACTAGTGCAAATTTTTAGGATGATTACCTCTCTCAGTTCTCGAATCTGCTCAGCAAGACCACCAACGTCGGCGTAAGTGATGTTTCCGGGATCTTCATGGGACATTTTGTAAACAAGAGGATCGACTTCACGAGGGAGCTGCCGCCTGAATTTGGAAACCTGACAGCTCCTCTAAAGACCGATGTGAACGGTCAGAAACTGATTTCCTTGAGCTTCACCATCCACCTAACCTGCATTGTGCGGACCAGCATAATCAGCATGCCCATTTCATAAGGGTAACAGCAATTCTGCTGAAGCTTTCCACCAATTCGACCTATCACACATAACCGTGAATGTACTTACATTATTGTCAATGTTGTCATGTCGAGAGCCACTCGAGTACCCTGCTTTAACTGCTCTTTATTGATCGAACGACGACAGCCGACAACATATCGAGGACCGTTCGTAGCCTAAAAAATGAATATAGACGTCTTGAAGCGACCCAATCCGCAAATTTTGGATTTACTTCCAAAAATGATGAACTGGGAGCTGCTTGCAAGGGAAATTCAACAATTTCGGGAAATCAAAAATGAAATTGAGAGAAGGATGATGGAACAAAGACACTAAATCTTGATAGTACTGCCAATGAGGTAAGAAAGAAAAAAACAGGCACTATAGCAACGTAGACACACCTTTACGATGAACTTCTCCTCAGTTAACTGTTTGAGAACCTCGCCAACTATTTGACCAACAGACTGCAGGGACTTGAGATCGTTCTCGGATTTATCGAAGCTCTTTTGCATTTCAGCTTCCTGGAACAAATGTATGAACAGAAAAAGTGAGACCTATTTACTCGTCAATGGAGGTACCATCGCTGTTATAAGGCACCTTTTTCCTGAGCAGCTTCAACTGCTGTTCGATGTCCCTGTACTCCACCAGTTTCTTCCTGTAGCTGGTAAGCGCCCGGGTCTTCTCATCTTCAACGGGAGCAACAACGGTTGGACCGCTTGACTCGACCATTCTGAAAGGCGGAATGAGACTAAATAATTTCTTTTCGGTGAGGAAAGCAGCGATAAGGATACAAAGCAACTCAAATAAAAGAACGGATTTCCGTTCAAAAAACGCTCAGCAATCTTCAAGATCGAAATCAATAGGTCTGAAATGTCAAGGAAAGACTTCATGAAATTTTTTCCAACACTAGCAAATGAAAATACAGTGGATATGACTAACAACTAGAACTCTCACAAGCTCGCAAATTCAACCGTTGCTCAGCTTTGAAATGTTGATTTAAAGGGCACCAGAAATATCATCGCGCTACAGTAGGCTCGTTTGCCGTGGAGCGCGACAAACGATGGCCTGATTCGGTCTGCCTACAACAAGTGGCGGTTACAAATGGGTTTATGTGGAAGGAAAAGTTGGATCTCCGACAGAAAGTGATCCATACATGTACATAGAGCTCTGGGATAGAATTTCTGGAGCGTCTTTGGATTCTTAAGTCTTCTTGTTCCTCTGCGTATCTATGAGATGTTTGAACTAGGACTTTGAGGTGACATTGCGATATGGCTAAATAACTAAAAGAGTGCACTCGCCAATATTAAAAGTCCTGCGTTCACAGATGAGGGTACCAGCTTTTAAAATGGCTTTTAGACATTAGCCGCTGCAACGCTTGGTCTGCGTAAGTGAACAGATGGAACGGGCAGTTGGACGTTCACTGATGTGACTTACAAGGTGGTGAACCGTTAAAGGACGACCGATTCAGAGAATGAAGGAGATATAACCAGCTACAGTACTATCACTACTATAAATGGTCCTAAACAGCGCAGGCTGTCTACGAAACGATTCTGCAAGTTTGACAGTCGGTCGGATGCGTGTGTACTCTCAGTGTAAGTCTTTGTCAAACATATCCTTGTAGAACAAAGATGAGAGTTCGGGATTGATATTTCACGAAAACCAGTAAGAGCTTGAGGCTTCGCTCAGAAACCGTTAGAGATTGTAGCAACCCTGGAGGGAATCGTCGCAGGCTTCTCCAATTGCGAGGCGGCACACTAATTGTCTAGGCATACACGTATTTCACTGATATCACAGCATTTTCGTCCCATTCTAATCCGAACCTCATATTTCCTGTTCAATCCCACCGAAACAATTGGTCAAAGCCACGGCCACTGATCTTTGATCACATTTTATTAACCCGACAATATGAAAATTCCAGAGAAAGAAGAATTGAAAGGGAATGGAGCGACGGAAGCGATTAGGTTTGTGTGCTTTTCCCGGAAATTCTCAAAATTAGCCATTTTTGAATAAGCTTGAGGGGTTGCTATAGATTGAATTGAGCTTTTTGTCACCTATACGGTCGCGACATACTATATCGAACATATAGTGCCTATATACTCCTCGTGGAGCATGCACTTGGGATATCCCCAGACTTCGCCAGTAATCGCATCGGCGGTCACCACATGGGTAAAGTGAATGAGGAGACTACAGAGGAAAGAGGGATGCTAACCAAAGAGGAGTGGCAATCGATAGGCATCGCTTCCACTATCGCTATCACTCTCATCGCTAGTTCATTTTGGGCAACGTTGAAAAGTATGTACAGTGGGCGTCAATGGCGGTGACCCGTCTGCGGCCTCGAACAGAACGCGGCGCGACCGCGCCGCTCGAGCGAGAATCCTCTCCGGGACGTCAAATTATGGGGTTTTCTTGATAGTCTGTTAGTTTTCTTATTGGTTATCATCAAATATGATGAACAACTATCAAGAAAACCCAGATAAGCCACTGCGGCGACAATTCTAGCGTGAGCGGCGCGGTCGCGCTGCGTTCTGTTCGAGGCCGCAGACGGGTCACCGCCATTGACGCCTACTGTATCGGCGATGAGCTCCGTTTGGCAGCGTTCCATGGCGATGTAACGAGGCAATCGATACGTATCATTTCCGTCATCCTTATCTGTTATATCGCCGGTTCATTTTGATCCGCTTTGAACTGGCGAAGTCTGGGGATACTCTTAAAGACAGTGTGTCAGCTTGCGAAAGTCCACATCAGTTGAACACATTCCAGCTACTGAGCATAGAGATCTATATTGAACTTCAAAAAAAAATGTCAAAAACCCCGAAAAATACACTATTCTCAAAAGACACCTCTCGGTAACAAGATTTTCTCTAACGTGGAACATTTCAGGAAAGAAAGACTCAGACAGTGATGCGTCGTCGAGAAAACCAGGTACATATTCATGTTGTTTCGATAACAATTCAATCCATTGGTAGAATCGCGAATTACTTTTGCTTCATGGATCATTTCTAGAACAATCGCTCATTAGTTCAAAAAAAAAACAAAGAAAATCTTGCTCTCACGATTTGTTCTCCATTCAACGACACCATTTCAGAATTGCTTTCGACAAAATCAACAAAGAAACGTCCGAGTATAAGAGAAACAAGTAAATCATTTTCAGACGCGAAAATAATTGTTAGATTCTTCCCTAACCAATAAATGCTTTTTTTACAGTGCAAACACCTCCAGTGCGTAGTGTGAATGAAAGAAGCAGGAAGGAAAAGCAAGGTGGGTCATGAATGCTTTAAAAACTACATTTGGGATGAAAAATTTCTCCTGTTTCTGGAAAACGTCCAAAACTGGAAAAAAAGTGCGGCAATCTTCCTTTCTCGGGTTCCGCCACCTGGTGAAAGTCTGTCTGAAAGTCTTCAAACCTGATTCATGGAAGTGAAATTTTGTCAGCTGTCACCCTCACAGATCGAGACTGAAGGCTTTCAGCGAGGTCCAGCCTCTCAACTGGTGAGCGAGATATTTTTAGCGAAGCGAAGGCTGTGGAGACAATTTCGCTTCCACTACGTGGGTTCATCCCTGTTTGCACTTTCCGTGCTACGTGTGATCGTTGATGATTCGTCACTGTCGCCATTACTAGTTTCAAAGTGCGCGGTGGCGCCGTTCTAGGATCTTCGGCGTCACCGAGGTCGGTTTCGTCATTGGCACTTGTGCACGTCTGCTTCGATCACCACACCCAAAAAAAAAGAATCGACAACCCTGCCCCAACGGACCAAACGGGACCATCCAAAATCTTTTTTTGTAAGATTTGACAGAGTTAATCACTGCGTTTCGCCTAAGTAGTATCTGTGTAGAGTGTTGTACCTGGAGCCGAACTCTGTGATTGGCCCGCGGTGAGAACTGACCAATCGCGGAGCTTGACATGCCGCCGCTTCCAGGTGTAACACTCTGCACTCCACCAAAGCTAAACCTACAACTACTACAGTCCAAAATTAGCGTGATTGCTGATGATTTGCGTGCTCTTAAGAAAGCTGAAAACGGTTCCAACGGGTAACGCTTCATAGAATTGAAAGGTTTCTCTACTGCAGAAAGCTTGGCTGCAATGCGACCCTCAGAATCCTCTTTCTGTCATTTTTTCCCAGTAAAAATCGATCATCAACACCTCCTAGCTTCAGTACTTACGAAAGATTCATCTTGTGCTTTTTTTTTTGAAGAAGAAGGGGTTGCGAAGTCATTCCTCGTAGCGGATTGCTCTCAGAACAAGGGTTTCACATAGATTTGATGCTTGGGGTCCAAGCAGTGGATTTGAATATTATGGGATCATGACACAAACTGTCCCTTGTTCCGCCTGCTGCTCTTATTTATGTGGACTTCCACAAAAAACCTACTGCTAATCTGCGGAGTATAGTTAGCATAGTTTCTCATTACGCTAATCAGAGCATTTTTGTCCGGAACTAGGTTTTTTGTCGAGAAATTTCATGATGAGGAATCTGTAAAACAAGGAATTTTCAGCTTCTCGGCGGCATCCGTCTCATAGTTCTTCGTTTCATGTTCGTGAGTATTTTAGTACTGCACTGCACCAAACACTTGTGATAACCCTGCTCCACTTCATTTAGTCCACACATAACCGTGGAGTTTTTTCTACATATTTTCAATATATACTTGCTCCATAGTCTCCAAAATTTCAGCAGCCAACGTAGGCGATGTAGATGTAGATCCTTCACAACAGCATGGGAAAACCGTTTCAGAAGAACCACGTAAGTGTTTGGACTGCTGGTGAACTCTTTGTAGAATATAGCGTTTTCCAACGTTGCAACCACTGGCAGTGATTTTGGTGCGTATCGATTAATTCACTGACTGCCGCATCACTAGCGACTCCTCGCCTACGATCGATATGTACCAAAATCAGTGGCGCAGCGCCCGAAAGCGGTATAATCTTTGAGGAGCATAGCTGCAGCAGGCACTGTGTTTGAACCAGTAATTTGAGAAACTGGTCTACACCGCTTTTCTCATGTAACAAAGCTCCGCTCCTAACAGTACATATTTAAATTTTAGTTTTCTTTTCTGTCGCGGTGAAATCTACTCATTTTAGGTACAGCTAAAGATCTCAGCCGGAGTAGTACGAGGTCACAATCACCGCGAGGAAGCAGGGAGGGAAGCAGGGAGGGAAGCAGGGGTAAGGCTTTGCCATCAACTAGGACATAAATAACAACGTTACGGAATTTTTAAATTAAAAAAAAGCCTAAGGTTTTGTGTGGATGTGAAGAATGTTGGGAAAAATAGCAAAAAAAAAGAACCCGGTACATCTTGTTATCCTCATCTCACCAAGTTATAGCTCCAATCCATCGATGAATTCAACTTACTACACCGAAACTTAAACAAAAATCGCTTTAATATGAGAGTTTCACACAACTGTGAACAAATCAAGTTTCTTTCGTTAGTTTAGTGTGACATGTACTTAGCTGAACTGAATTTGATGCCAAGCAAACGTTTTGAACTGGTATTCACGATCATTTGTGACTGCGATGACAATTTTTAGAGAACTCCCTTTCGCTTTTAGCGCATTTTCATCTCTCTTTCCTGTGTCGTTTCTGCACAATTTGCTCTGATGACATCTATGTCTCCCGAGAATGGATTTGGTAACACTTCACTTAATATGCTGCACAAGAACGAATGAAAAACTTTAATTGAATTATGTTTTATCGACAACTGCAACGTTTCTGCTTGTTTTCATCGCATAATATTACCTACAGTGAGCGTCGATGGGAAAGCGTTTTTTTTGCGGACTTGAGAAGCACGCGGTGCGGCCGCGCCGCTCGCGCTGGAATCGCTGCCGTGGTGGAGAATCGTCACATTCCTTTGATAGTCGGTCATTTTGCTTGATAGCTGGTATCACATGGGATGAAAAGCTGTTAAAAACCCTGTGATTTGCAATTGCGACCGCAATTTCAGCGAGAGCGTAGCGGTCGCGTCGCATGCTTCTCGATTCCTCGAAAAACGCACTGCCGCCGACGCGCACTGTACATTTCTGGAAAATTTCTCCACTGGCGAGCTAGACATCGAGTCATTTCTGCACATTTTTAAATGTTGAAACGTTACTCAGCAAAGACAAGTCATCAATCGGAACAATTACCTCTTTTACGGAACCAGGTCTGGTAATACAGTTGATAGGGCGACATTTTCCTCGCATAAAGATATAAAGGTTCTTTGAACGGTTCTGCATTGTGTGAATGAGCAGTACCATTGAACAGAGTGCCATTGTCTTGCCTTCTCGTCTGCTCTAATCTCGCTCTTAGGACCAGTGCATAGTTCAAATTATTAGATTGTTGGAAAGTTCATGTCGGATTTCGAGAGTTTAATTTGAATTGTCATAGCTCGCCTCAGGCTAAAACTTTCCCTGAGAAGTACATAGTAAACATCTGAATCCACACAGCTTCGCGATCATTCCTGCGAATCATGGTTTGGTTAGACCTCAAACCATGCTTTTTGGAGCCCTTGAAATCGGTAGAATTGTTTTGATATGACCTGTTTTCATGACCTTTTCTTTCTCTAAGGCAGGAATCTGACCGCTATTCTTTCTCTAAGTCAAGGATCTAACCGGCTCTGTAATTTTCTAGGTGCCCTAAGAACTTGTCCCGGCTCATCTTTAAAAATTGCCATCTGTTTACAATACCTAACCAACGACCGTTCTTGGGTAAACCCGAATTTTCGAGATTAGGCAGCTAAACGCTGATGTTACTGCTAAAAACTACAAGCTGGAGTGTTTGTCTACAGTTTGCCATCGTTCAAACATTTGAGTAATGACTTAGAATGTCTCTTCCAGAGAAAAATTAGGCAGCAAAATAAACATTTTTTCTCATCATTGCGAAACTAAAACCACATTTCCAGAGCATACCAGTTCCCAACACAGTTCTCCATCTGTACTTAAGACAGCAGGTAAGGATCCATTCTCTGTTATTCCTACTCGTTACTTGCTATAAGCCTTCTAAATATGTGTATAGAGGAGAGGAGCGCACCGAGGACATCGTGGTCAAGGGAAAGGATAGGTGAGGACTTTACTTCTTAGGGACATTCTACTATTTCCTGCTGGAATATTTTGTTAAGGCATTGCTTCGAACGAACAGCCTATGAGGAGCGTATTCGGGGAACGGCGGAGTGGGTTTATAGGGTTTCTGAAAGTCCCTTATTTTTCGTAAGTAGAGGTATAGTCCAATTTCTCTCGTATTTGAATTGCGGATCCCAAGAAATCAGGTAGGTATGGAGGGGTTTTTGAGCATATTTTTCTGGCAAAGTAGACCAGATCCATAGGTTAGATTTATGGAAAACCAGGGGGGTGCATCTGGGAGTGGTCTTCAGCATGTGGTCATTAGCAAGATTTTGGAGAATTGACTTGTCATATAAATTTTCCTAAAAACCTATATTTACATACATCTGCTTACAATTCTGCATCTTTTTTAGGTTATCCATCAATTTCGAGGTTCGACTCCAAATCGTTCCCATCCAAGCGTAAGCCAATTTATCCTTGAAAAAACTAATTTTGAGAAATCTCAGCAGTATTACCACTAATAACAGTTTAACAGTAAGGCGCCATCCAAACTTGTTCCATCGTACATTCTCTGATGATTTTCAGCTCATTCTATAAAGGATCTTAGCAAACGAAGAATTCTGGAGCGATTAATAGCTGACAGACGCGCAGGTCAGGATTTGTAGGAATAGTCCCTGCTATGGCAGGCCTACACGTCGCCTCAGCTGGTTACGAATACGTTCATTTCAGTTTCTCCCTTCCAAGAGCACGTAATTTGCAGAAGTCGAGAAAAAGATTCGCGTAAATATACATCTACATTTTCTCTCGTTTTTCGAGAAAATAGTTATAGTAATATAGGTGGCCAAATATGTAATCTACAACGTGAAGTATTTGGTCTCTGGTATACATGTCATGTACCGAGACGTTGGACCGAGGTGAAATTTTCCGCTCAAGACGAGGCGGTACATCCATAGGAGGGAAAATCATTGAATTGAAAAGGTCATTTCCGATTATGTTCTGTCCAATCCTCAGTGGGATACTTCGCATCACACCTCTTAAATCAACTGCATATTCAACATACAATTACGTGGCTTCATCCTTCTTTCATGGTTTGAAGCCCCCGCGATAAAAAATTATGAAGGTTTCATTAATAATGTGTAAAATGAAAATGATTCCGTCATAAAGCGATAGTAGGAACAGAACAAAATGCTCTGTCTATGATGTCTTCAATTCTTAGGAATGATGCTTAATCCTAACTACGTACAGTCGCAGCCGTAGAATCTGGAAATTTCCGCAGATTGTGCGTTGCTCGTTAAACTTGCGAGATTTTCACATAACTTCTTTGAGAATGAGTAATTTCGAAAAACGAAAGCGCCGCGAGATAATCCAAAAAGTTGCCGGAAGCCTTCCTGGACTACCCGAAGGAGATCGAGGGGGACGTCGTGCTGTGAACCCCGTACACTGCATTGCAGGATCTTCGGAGCAGAAACTGCGCTTAACTTTGGATCTCCGCCGGAGTGGAACCAGCGATAGGGACGGATTGCAATCCGCCGCTCTGCCACTGAGCCATCTGGGCTACTTTTTGTGCAGGTGTTTGTTGGATAAGTTCAGCGGCTCAGTGGTGATAAGTTCAGCGGCCGGCTGGCCAGGCAGCATAATATTTGCAAAAGTCGGGAACCGGGCGGGATCCGAACTTGGTTGTATGGACGCTTGGTCTCGCCCACTTTGACGGTTCAGTGAGGTGGCGGGGAACTTTTGTACTATCATAGAAAACCTAGTTCTCAAAAGATTCCATGAACTTTTCTCTATCAGGTGGAGAAGAAAGCGGAATCAAGCATAGGTTCTTGGCGGAGA
>JARK01001368.1:184164-200938 GCA_000688135.1 Ancylostoma ceylanicum | reverse complement strand
GGGGGGGGGGGGGGAGGGTAGGGTGTTATACTTGGGATGGGCGGCGCTGACGGGCCCCATGATTGGCTACCTAAGTGAATTGACCATTTTAAGGGCTCAGCAGCACCGCCCCTGCCAGGTATAACGCTCCACACCCCACATGGCCCATCCCTCCTAGAAAAGGAGAAAGTCCTCAAGAGGTAGAAAGTCCTCAATGAACAGCATATTCCGCTATATAGAATGCCCGATTTTCTTTCGAATTTCTTGGGTTGATTTGTCATTCTATTCATGATCTTCATTTGTGCTATGCTTTTTTCCGTGTTGATAGTAATTTACGAGCAACGTGATCCCTTCCGTAAGGAACTCATAAACAATTTGAGCAGGGTTACAGCTGTCTATAGTCTCTGGGATGCTCAGATTACTATGCTCAAACAAGGTTGAACGCCAAAAATCACACATTCTTGTTGCTCAACAACACGGAAACCCAGATTTTTTTTCTTCAAGCCGTGCCACTTGCACATTTCGAAACGTTTGCCCTATCGCATCTGTTTTAGAGTCTTTTCAGTAGGAATGCGAAGGGCCGACGGGACCTTGAATGTTCCTGCAGGGCCTGGATGCATAATTGATCCCTCCCAGGATATACATATGTTTTGATGCTAGTGCTAATGATTAGTAGCATGTAAGATGTTGAGGCGTTTACCCTGGGTAATCTCAGTGATGCAAAAGGCCTCAAAATTTCTCAAGAAACGCGCCCTTTTCGGATTGTTTTCGTGATAATCCACAACGAACATCAATTCTTTTGCTCTTGACAGGCATGTCAACTTCAAAAAGCTGCGAACATCTAGTTATAGCTGCCCTCATCGAGTTCTAATAATACTGCGAAGATTGAGCTCAAAACGCATGTTTTTCGCTCGGCACTGATCGCTGCGGCAAGTGAGAGCTCTTCAAAGTTCGATTGCTTGGTTGGATTGGATGATGGTCAATGGAGATGACATTTCACGGATGAGTTCCTCATCGAAGGCTCCTTTTTACGTCTTTTCTTGAGGAGCAGTCACGATAATGCGATAACTGCTCGGAGAATAGAGTAGTTTTTTATTGATGCAGTAGTAGATTGAGTGAATTTAGCTCATATAATAGCGCATAATTTTTTCTACGAATAGTTCTGGTCAAGAAACTCAGCTATCGACCTCTTTGTCCCATATTCTTGGCCACCATTGTAGGCTGAGAAATTCGGTAGCGATCAGTTCCACAGTGGCTGTTTGTGTGAGGAAGGAAATGTGGTGAGGGGGGGGGGGGGGCGTACAGAAGGCAGTCACTGTGTCAACATTCACCCGAATGCATGCCTGTGCATAGAAATGCAAATACTTCACCACAACTACAATGTTCACACCATCACAACATCGCCGCTTTCATGGCCTTCGCTTAGGTCTACCACTTCCTGGTTACCATCTCAACCTCGTCACTGGAGGCGCTTAGAAATTTCACACTCAAGCGCCTCGTTATTTTGGACTTTTTAACTAATATAGAGTAAAAATCCGCTTGTGTGGTTTATTTCAAGGCTGCTAAGAAATCCTCAGAAGCAAAATTAATTGTAAATGAAGAAATCCAGAAATAATCGAAAAAAAAATCATGTTTAAGAGAAAAAACCAGAACTATTTTTATATCGGTGCTCGTAACATTTCACAATGCCATGATAAAAGAACATCACAATATTAAGGTTAGCTTTAGATTGTTTGTTGGCTCAGTAGTGGTCAAACTAGTTTACAGTGGCAGTATTGAGACAATAAAAATTATAATTTAAATAATACATGTACCTTTAATCAATATATATTATAACCAGCTGGTTGCCGTCGCTACGCGGCGTCAATTTCGACCGATCTATGAGCAAAACTGGTGAAAAATCAATAAAATCGATAGAATCAATAATTCTGTGCAAGATGGTTGTCCCATATTCGTGACGCGCGCCAAATACGGCGCGCCATCTCCACATAGTGGTGCGCACGCACGCACAGAGTTACAAATTCTCTGCAACATACAGTGGGCGTCAATGGCGGTGACCCGTCTGCGGCCTCGAACAGAACGCGGCGCGACCGCGCCGCTCACGCTACAATCGTCGCCGCAGTGGCTTATCTGGGTTTTCTTGATAGTTGTTCATCATATTTGATGATAACTAATAAGAAAACCGACTGACTATCAAGAAAACCCCATAATTTGATGTCCCGGAGAGGATTCCCGCTCGAGCGGCGCGGTCACGCCGCGTTCTATTCGAGGCCGCAGACGGGTCACCGCCATTGACGCCCACTGTATATAGTGTATGATTAGTTATGGTAGTAGTAATTTACTCATCGTTACTAAAACTGGTAGTTTCATGTACGCTGGACCAGTTTTTTCGTACACAGGTTCGCATGAACGTTCGAATTCAGCTCCGGACACATCTAACTGGTATTATCCATACGACACAAACAGTAGATTTGCCTAATAGAGGCTGTGCGTATGGGGTCCAACGACAAACAACAACTCTATTTGTACCGTCAGTGTTGTCGCGCCAGCGCCATACAATACTCTTGCATGGAACCAGAAATCTCACCTGATTTATGGTTGCTACTTTACTCGTTTGCTGACTAGATAGTCCTCATTATCGCTGAGGCGCTTGAGTTATCCAACTATTAAGGCATATTTCTTGAGTTGTTTTTACATCATTTTGACGTGAGGTTTACAACTTAGCAGGCAGCCCTAGTGTTCTTTAATGATCTGAATCGAGTGTTTATACTTCGTCCCTGCTCTACCATTATGCAGATGCGGGTTGTTCTTGAACAACTGCACATAGTTCTAAAAGCTGTGAGGGTGTTCATTTCTCTTCAGATTTGCAAAATCTTGGATTATATGATGGATTCATGCGTTGTTTGCATCGCGCATGTAGCGTCCCCACGACTTTATCGCCTTGCGATGAAGTATAAACACGTTTTCCATAAATCTTCCATGGATCATTGGTTGCCTTTGCAAGAGCAGGAGCGACAGCAATAGAAATTTAACACATTAGGTTTTACCCAGAGGGTTAGGTCTTCCCAAACCTACCACGCGATTCTGGGCAATGTGACAACTGATCACTTTCAATATCATAAATCACTGTAGTCACTGTGGGAAGGGCTTCATTGGGAAATTTATGAGACGTTATCATCACACCCTACGTTGCCCAAGGGCCGTATGCCTCACAAAGATTACCCAGGTTAAGCGTGGTAATACCACGCAAACTCACGCATCGTTAACAAGGCGTCGACACGTTTACTCCAGGTAATCTTGATGACGCATCCAAGCCCAGTATTTCATTCATTTCTTTCTGCCTGCGCCCCAAGAATCTTTTTCTTCTGTGTTGAAAAAAAAACTGTTTGAGACAAAATTAGTGTTGCAATTCTTTTTCGGCCAGTAAATTTTATAAGTAGTCCCCTCTGAAAATCCTCAAATTATAGTCCTGCAAAACTTTTTGATGTAGAAAGAGTTCTTTGAACATTTACCTTCACTCACTCCCCAAACGAGAGACCTGTATACTTGAGCCCGTAAACAGTAATCCTCTCCCAAGCGAACAAATGCATATAGAAGGATATTGGGACCGCACGCATCATTGAGGTTACCCACAGTAAGCGTGTCAACACGCCACGAACTTACCAGTGGCAAGGGCGTCAACACTTTACCGTGGGTAATCTCACAAACTGCTGTTCAGGGCATGGAGGACCTGAACACCACGGTAGGTAACGACGAATGGAAGGCGAAACATGACCCCTGTATTTTTCCTCTCGTGGCTAAATATATTTAACATGGGCCCCAGTTTTCAAGAACATTTCATTTATAAGAAATTTATCTTATTCTGAAACGAAAAGGAAGAACTCGTATTCATTTTCTAACTAGAGCTCGAGGATGATTTTTTTGGAGTTCAGAGAACAAATTAATTTGTGTAATGTGTACAGGTGTAGGGAAATGTATCTAAGGGATTTATCCAACCCGGTCACCAGAAAAATCAATGCATCAAAGTCAACAATGTTGGTTTTTTTTGTAGTTGAACAAATACCAACTTTACGAGCCAGACAAGCGATCGCTAAAATTGTGTAAATAAGAAGGCTGAGAATGACGAGTAATTCATATATTTTGTTATAAATAGTTCCAAATTTCAAATCAAACCAATTGCCGTGCTTTTCGTATCTTATGAATTTCTTAACTTCTTTAACAAGATGGCCGTTTTGCCATGTGCAAGAAACAATTTCCACTGGAAACTTCTCTTCTGCTAACCAGTTACCATCGCCACCTCTTCGCAAGGTAATAAACTCGGTTGCATCGTCTGGCTCTTGTTTAGTGTTTGCTTGTTTTGTCAAATTTTATCGTTTTATGTTCGTTATCAGCAAGGTCGAACGTCAACAAACTCAAATTTGTGGCCATAAATGCAGTTTGCATCGTTGATCCTATGCAATTTATGATGTTTGCCTAGGGGAATAGGGTTTTACCTGTGAAAACGGAGGAGAGCGACTGTAAGAAAGGATGGTTTTGGTAACTTTTCACTTCATTTTAGGATCAAATTAACAGTGGCTTCTTAGAGTGAAAACAGAAACGGCTAGGATTGTCGGATGCAAGGATCAGCAGGATAGAAATAAGAAGCGGCTATTGTAAAAGTTTTTTGTGGAAGGGTCCCGAGAATTTACCACGCAATTTTGAAAAAGAAAAAGGTAAATCAGCCATTGAGACTCCGCTAACGTGATTTTGATGAGTCAAACTTCCGTCAAATTAGGAAATGTGATTCAGACGCCCTTAGTAACTCAAAAATTTAATAAACAAACAAGCAGTCCCTTCAGTACGCCGAGGTAACATTCGTATTGGCCTTGGTTGTTCCATAGCTCATTGGAGAACTGTTTATTCCAGGAAATTTCTCTTTTCCTTATTTGGTTATCATTAACATGGACTTCATATCATATTGTGGTATTTCTACGTTTCTTTTTGAGCTGCAACAATGTTCACCTCATCCATTGTCGTTGTGACATACCTGTGATTTGCCATGGGTCGCATGAATCATTAAAATTACCCAGGGTGAAAGCGTTGACACTTCTTAGGTTTCCCGCTGCTACGAATTTGACAATTTTCCTCTCTATCCGCAACTTACACTTAATTTACCAGGAGCCGCATGCATAATTGAGACTACTCAGGGTGAACATGTTAACACTTCTTAAATTTACCCATGGTCAACAAAGATTTCAACGTATTTACCCTGGGTAATCTCAATGGTGATTGCAGGCCCTAATTTATGTCTCTGTAACAGTTGCTTCCCACGTGACACTCTGCCAATTTACTATAATTTGACTGGTAATCGCCGCTTTTAATTCTGATGAGTAGAAATCTATTTTCGCAGCAGCATGCTGAAATTACTGTTTTGCAGAATTTACTGCCAAATTTGGTGTACACAGCCGTTCTGTTCTATTGTTAGGATTGTTTTGAATTTCGCTGCTCTTTGAAGAGCATGAACGATTCTTTTGCGGATGCTGCATCCGGCAGAACTTCCTCATTGCCCCCATTCCAGCGACAACAAGGCTAATTTTAGAGTTCTAACTGTAGTATGATAGCTCAAGCAACACTCTACATTTGTTTTTCTTTGAGGTTTTCCCAGCGCATGACTACTTGGCCGCGTTACTGCCTTTCATTTGCACTCATTCCCTTGATATTTCTGCTCAAAACAAATAGGCTCACTCCACTTTGTGTGATTGCTCTGGATTGAAAGGATTGCAGAACCTTGAAATTACTTGAAGATACCAAAACAGCGAACCGGGCGCAAATTGACAGAAAGTGGATAGAGATTGGCCAAATCCGCCTAGAATATGACCAGAAATTATTGCGTAGATTTTGGACCTTTCCAAATCTGTCGAGACCTGAAAAAATGAGCAAAGAGGTTGAGATTATAAAATGGAAAGGAATGTGAAACTTTTAATGAATACCCTTGCGATCTACCCCCGCACACAAAGGCGAAGGGGTGGGGACGGCGGGAGCGGTATAGGGTTACAGGAAACAGGTCTGGCTGGGATTTCATCGGAATTTCCTCCTTCGAACCCATATTTCTTGATTTCAATGCGCTCAAAAAATAGTAGTTAATACAGAGATTTTGAAGTCAGTTCACTTTTGTAAGTGCAGGCCAATTATCACAATGAACGAACTTCTTACTTATTTGGTTAAGCAGTTTTGACCCCCTACGATCATTACCCTCGCCCTAATTCCATGACCCTTCCTTGTCCTCCTTTGAGCACAGGTTTACCCATTTATTTTCCTGGATTCTTTGTTCTTTTACTGCTACCTTGCTTTTTTCGTTCAATGTTGCATAACTCCACTTATTCATTCGTTGCCACAAAGAGCTCTTCTCTTTGTTCTACATCTCGTGACTCAAATTAGTTTTGTCGCCCTTAAAATCCACGCCCATTCTATTCCCTACCCCAATTTCTCGTCCATAGACCATTTGGTCCACTTGTTCTGTTTACAAGCTGTGCAGAAAGCCCCAAAGTTGACAAGAGTAGATCTCGTTTGATACCACTGCTGTCCAAGTGGTCCACCGGGACCACTTAGTCAGCTGTTCTCTGTCAATCACAGAAAAATTGGATTTCTTGCCGGAATCGTGGAAATTTTCTATTTCCTGCAGTTTTTTGTAGGGAACATTTCTCCCAAGAAGGTGCTGTCCCAAGGGTACGAAAAGGAAACGTCGTCGCCGATTACAAAAATAACAAATGGTGTCGGCGATGTTATCATTGGGACGGGTTCAAGGTGACGAGCATTCACGCCACTCCCATCTTTTTGAAACAATTTTCACTTTAGGACTAGTGCACTACATGTTTTTTGCTGTATAATCCTCATGGTATCGTGGTGTTTTTGGATTTCATGCCAGCCAATCGCACCCGCACTCGCTCATGCACAAATCCTGTACGAGTTCTCACATGCACATACATATTTACTCAAAATTCAGTCCGGCCATGTTTTCGCATAACACAATCTGCTGCTCGACGGGGTGGTTGCTATTCAATTCTACTACGATCATTTTCACGGTCACATGTACATAGTGCCTGTGTGTGTATGTGTTTGCGAAGAACAAGTAGTGTCGAGAATAGTAAAAACACATGACTCCGCCCCTGCAGACACCCCCTGGCCAAGAGGTTGTTTGGACGGTTGCCGGGGAAAATTTCTATACAGCTCTTCACCATGTCATAATGTTTGTTTGCAGCATTACTTTCCATTACTGTTCGATGGTGAAATTGAGGTAAATGATATGGGGCACTTGAGGCTAAAAACCGGAATGTGTTACGGTTGACGGTTCTATTCATTGCTCATCGATGCTTTTATGGGCATATAACGTTTATTATGGCACAGAATACAGTTGGAAAAATGTGGTTTTTTCAAGGGAATTTCTTCTCTTCACAATGGGGGTATCAGTATTCTCTGGATATCCACTACGCTTAGGACCGGATAGTACATTTTTTCCTTAACAGTTTCTGCAGCTAATTGCCTAATGCCATTTGGAGGGGTAATGCTAACTGCTTTAGTGCTCATTTAACTGCTATTTGCTCACGTGGAATGGTTATAGTTTGGGTTATTGTGGTATCAGTTTTATAGGGCCAATTTTTTCGTCTTTGAATCGATAAATAAATATTTGAATTGAGGCAATTGAAAAGGATTCGAATAAGGCTTAAAGATTCAAATAAGATGAAATTTTGGATTTCCGAAAAGATTAGAGAAGTGAAGCCTCCGAGGAATGACTAAACGAGTTCACCATTTCTCTTTTTTCCAAAATTTCGGAATTTTTGGATTGGTCCTGAATTTACACCTGAATCAATCAAGTTATTCTGATTTTATTCGACCATGAGTATAATCCTGACAATTCTGAAAAATCACTCTCTATTACTGAGGAGCTAATTGTAGCCCTCTTCTGGAATTTTTGCAATGGAAATCAGAGGCTGCTTGGAAATCTGACACTGTTTTTGTCTTGACTGTGTGGTTTTGTGGTCAAAGCTTATGGCTGATACTCGTAAAGGCGAAAACTGTACGCGTTAGTCGTTAAACGTTAAAACTTTAACGACTGCTGCATCATTTAGGTGTTGTACTGCCTTACTTGGTATCAATGTGTTGATTCAGTAATGTATTGAAGGTTCAGAGAAGGGGGAGCCTTCCATCCTTGGGTGGAGGGCTGTAAAGGGGCTGTAAAGCAGTGCTTCTCTGGAATATTCAATTTTTCGAAATCAATCAAATCAATCAAATTTATTCAATTTTTATTCGGTCAACACTCCATTCGGTATCTATTTGATATTATTCTTGATAAGAGCCTCCAAATTTCTAACTCCTCGTTTGGAGAATTCCTCTTTTTTTCTTGGAGAAAAAGCTACATAGCTGATGATAGTTTGAAAGAATCTGTTCCTAGTAACCTCTTTGAAATTTCAACGAGTTGGTGCTTAAAACAGATAATTTTTAATTTTTCCTAAGAATTGTTGCACTACACAGTATTTATGATATGTTTTCAATCGACAATCTCTAATTGTTGCAGCAATTTTAGACTATGTACTTTTAACGGCAATTTTAGCAGAAGCAATAATCATCTGTGATTTTCTAGTTATTGTTCCAAAAGCAGCTATTATAGTCATGCTATTTAACTCTCATGGGTATCTATGGGTAGTACAGCTAACAATGGTTATTTATAAATTGTGCATGTGCGATTCATGATTTTCCTCAAGAGCATTGCCCATAATGATCCTTTTATTGTCTTGGCTATGCTCTTGGAAGTAGCTCTCACAATTTATTCGAAGCACAGCGAAACTCTAAATTATTTATACTCTACAAATGATTATCGAAAGTTTGCTTCTGCAAAATTGTAGCGTTTTTTTTTCTTGTTTTGAAATGAAGTATAAATTTAAGGACCATGGACTGACGAAGCGGTCGCTTGCAATCAATATTGAGTGTGCTTTTTAGTGCAAAACTGCGTAGCCTACCTTCAGTGAATACACCAATACCGACTCCTTTCTGAACTGCCCATAAGTTGCACTCATAGTGCGTCGGAGTCCGATCGGGTCGGATAACAAAAGATGCGTATCGATTTTCGTTGGTTGAGTTCCGAAGAGGATCGATGTGCATCTTTTGTTATCCGATCGGATCGGATTCCTACAAACTATAAATACAGCTATGAATACGGTCTAAATCAAAAGCAATAATGTCGAATCAAAACCAAAGAATTTGAGACTATTCGTGGCTGCGATGGGTAAGCACCGCCCACTTTATTTTCCAGAGAACCAAAACCGCAATTTTCCCTGTTTCTGGCACTGCACCAACGATCTTCTGATCTCTGAACAACCATGTCGGCAAACTCGAAACGGCCAACACCAGTTCAATTTGTTTCGAGGTCACCGCGGTCAATTAGTCCAACTCGTCCTGACTTATACAAATTGTCCGTACGCTCCGCACTTTGTTGTGTGCGCTTTGCAATCCGTCACACTGGGATTTATGCAAATCCAGTGTTCCGCCAGGAGACATGGGCGGTTTGTCTGGGACGTTGAAGTAGTAGTGTCAGTGAACAACAATGTTGCGAATGTTTTGTGATGTTCCCCCCCCCCAAAAAAAAACAGGGTGGGCGGGGTTCGTTCCACATTCTGGCGTCGTAAATGTGCTCATTTTTCCTCCCAGGAAACCTTGATGCTTGTAAACTGGTTATGGCGCGTTATACCTGGGAAAGGGGACGCGATCGACCCCTGCGATTGGCTGCTTGAGTAAAGTGACCAATCACAGAGCTTGACCGCGCCTCCCTCCCCGGGTACAACGCTCCACACCTTTGTAGAGTTCTGCAATTTGTGTGATTTGTGACTTGGTGCTTTCGCTACTGTGAAAATGATCAGAGATCTCATTTACTTGTTTTAAGTACAACCCATTTCCACCTCATTAAAAGGTAATTAGTATTTTTAACTGCATTTTCAAAGGCTCACCTTTCTAATGGGTCAACGCATTTATTTTTTCTGCTCATTCCGGCACTTTGCCATTCCTTCACTGGGCAGGCATTTATAGCTGCAACCATGTATAGTGCGTCCCATACGCATCGGTAGCTGAGCGTTCTGCATAAATTCGCAACTCGGACATCCCACCACGCTAACTGCAGGGCTACACAAAATTGTCATCGCGGCGTGTCGTAATGACGCGCATATCACTCCTACACTAAGATTTTGGATTACAGTAACTTCTGCATCCCCTGGTAGCTAATCCCCGGAATATTTCCCGGTCACCAAACATCAGATGAAGTGGTTCATTTTCGAACATTTGTAAGAGTATCTATCAGATCAGTGTCCAACAATGACAGGTAACTGATACAATTAATCTTTCATGTGCTGTAACAACTGGTGGACGTGGTCGCAGTGACACACGACGCATGGAGACGAGAATTTCGTCACATTGTTTTGATGTCGTTTGCTACCAGCACTTCCCTGTTGCTTCGTTATTCACTTCTTACTTTCTCATTTTTTTCTCGTTTTTTATATCGTGCAACGATAAAATCTATGAATGAGGCAGCCACACCTTTTTATGAAATTCCAGGAGATTAGAGAATAAAATAATTGGCCCGAAAAGAAAGGGAGAGGTGTCAAGTCGTCGTCGTACATTTTTTCGTGCTATAATGTTCTCAGCAAGGCCTAAAATACCCCAAGACGAAATTTCATCAACTTTAATACGCGCTAGTGGTGTATCTTCATTCTATCATGTATTCCTATAGCATATCCTTATTCTTTACTTCTGAATAAAGAATATTGAAAGAAGTTGGACACTCCCAGTAACCACTTGTACGCTCTCAGAATTTATACTCTAAGTCGCTGTGCAAAATTTTCGGAAGGCAGCACAATCTTCGCTTATCTGCTTGCCCAAATCGCAGAGTTACCTGAAACTGAGCGATGAACACAGAAAAAAACGTGGAGAAAAACATCTTCCTTTGTGCTGGATTCGATTTTTCCAGACGTTTATGTGGTTTTAGGTAGTTTTTAAGGATTTCCATACAGGACATTCCGCTTGTGTGGACACTCAGGTTTACAGAATCTATCTACTATACACATGGTAGAATTTTTGGAGTAAAATTTCCAATAGAATTTTCCAAGTTGGGATATGATGCCTCTCTCTTGAATTTTCCAAAGTCTCAATTCTTTCCTTTCTCTGTGTATTCTTCCAGGATATAATGCCTCTGTCGTAAGTTCCTGAAGGTCTCACTACTTCTCTTTCCTCATTTATAGTTATTTTTCTCGAACCTTCGTGGGGTCTCTCATTAGGCGAATTTCGCAAATTGCTTACTTGAAAAAAAGCTGAAATTTTTCAAAAATTCGATGTGAAGTACCAGGGGATGATGTTAATCTGGATCCCTTTGCTACAATTTTCCTCTGTAGGTAGCCTTCATATCTATTTGTTGCATGCACTGAATGTTTTCAAGACGCCTACACCTTAAAGAACCGAATGACTAAAAGTAAAAACGTCTTTTTCTTGGCACGGCGCCAAGTCGCACATTTTGCCAAATGCTGTGTTCTAATTGGACCTGTTCCATTACAAGCGCTGAGGGTAAGAGCGGCCATTTGCTCGTTCACTTACTCGCGCCAAGTAGGCTGTTAACGCTCAGCGATCTTTACCTTATTTACCTTTGGTCGTTTTGCGACCAACCGGCACTCCTTAGAAATGTCGCACACGGGGGAGAATGCGCGCTTGTTGCGGCTCACCCTCCTTTTTTAGTGATGTCACCAGTGATTTGAAAAGCGATCTTTTGATGCTCTATAATTCTGCGACAATCTGTGGGAAACTTATTTTCACGCTTTTATGTCATTAGAACCGGTCCGTGATTCACGAGTTTTCTTTGATTATCGACTGATTATCTTAGTTGAGCGGTTGTTGTTTGGGTTTCTTTGGCTTCGAACCATCAACAAGTTTTTCCCTCAATTTCGCCTCAAATATAAGGGAAACTAGAAATTTACCTTATTTTCCTTGTATTTACTACGAATCCTTTATCTCTTCCATGCTTCTCAGGAACGATCCTAGAGAGGGGTGGGGCGTTCGAGTAGTTCCCAACCCATTCATCTTCCACGCACCGTCCTACTTCACTATCATTTTAATTTCATGCCTATTTTTCACAGCATTATGATTGTTAGTGTGTTGGTCGAATAAGGTATTAGATACATTCGATATTCGAATATTCGATTTCGAATGAGTGGACAAACTGGACAATTTGGGAAAGTCCTTAACTTTTGTGTGAATGAAAATTAGTACTCTGAAGCTTTGCGTTCTGGAATGTTCGATTTTTTGTATTGCCCATAAAAGTGTTATACAAATTAATCGAAGTTATCCTATTTTTATCCGAACGACACTTTAATACTATCCTTTTTTACTTCCTTCGGATGGAGGTCCTATTTCAGTCTCACTTCTCATTCTCATCTATTCAATAACTTCCATTGAACTTTGATACGATAGTTTTCAGGTGCTTTATTGTGAAATTATGCACTTCTCTTCAACTGACAGGGGTTTTATCGAGTAACTGATGCACAGGCTACCTTTCTAGTGGATTAATGTCTATCGTGTTTAAGGCCCCAATATTTCTCGGATATCATAGAGCTCATCAAAGAAGGGAGGTTGTGATGGCAAACGTGAACGGATAGAAAGAGAAGTTGTGGTTGTAAAAGTGAACAGAATGACGGAATAATAACCATGAACATTTTGCTCTCCTAGCTATTAGCAGCTTGCCAACATTGCTGAGAACTTAATTCCTTTAGACATTGATTGCCTGGTCTCCGTGAACACTGGAAAGCTAATAACCTTCATTTCTTACACAATAAACTGTGTAAAATTTGATGGGAAATGCCGTCATTGCTCTGAGTTCAACACAATGATGTCAAACTGTTTAACTTCTTGACCGCCTACGTTTCTCCCCTCTATTGCTTAGAACTTCATAATTTCCCTCGTCGCTCAACTCACATTTCACGCATAGTTTTTCGCTTTAACCGCAACACACGTATGTAGTAGTTTGACATCCGTCAGATTGTCTATCGATTCTTCATCAAGCTTAGATCCTATGTGTTTGACGCGATCATAACCTTATTTCTAGGCTTTGCAATGACGTTTCAACCCTCGTTCCTCAATGTTGTTCTTGATCTATTCAACTAGTGCCGTAAATGGAGTCAAGAGAATGATCATGTATGATGCTCATGATCATGATGATGCAGAGAAGTGCCTCCAACCCTTCTAGGAAGAAATCATCAAGGTTTTCATTAGCAGGGATTAAGCGAATAAAAGAAGAGAGATTCTTCATAGTACATGTATTTTTATCCTAGGTAGAAATGTTGCATGACTCGTGACTCTGTCTGTCATGAGATTCGCACTAGGTTGTTGTCCAGAGGAAGTTTCTTAGTAGTGTAAACATTCGTCATAAGTGATGTGGGGTGGTTCCTAAAGAAAAAAGCTCCAGCACGCAGGTCCTTTACACTTGAGACTGCAGCTATTTCATTACTTTTTCCGTGCCTGGTTCCTGGAAATTTTGGCGCCTCGCCCATATCGTAGGTGTGCATATAGTTCGTTCATTACATCTTCTATCCTCTCTCATTAATATCTTGGAAGCTTGGATTGATACCTGATGATTACTGCTCTTTTGAACAGTTTCTGGATTTTAAATATAATTTTTATAAATATCTAGTTTTGATCAGAACACTGAATCTGCACTTCCTTTTACTATTTTTATTGCCTAAGGTAGAAGAAATTCCCGTCGCTCTGCTGCTTTTTCCAGCAGTAACTCCACTTGAGGTTGTTCCCTTGGAACGTTATAACCTTAATCACCTCTCTATCAACCTCAAAGGGGTCAAATGGAGTAGGATTGAACGCTGTGGAGAAGGATTTCACTGCTTTTTTTTCAAAAGAATCTTTCGAGTTTCAGTGTTTGTTTTTACCCAGGCGTGTATAGTTTTCTTTGCTCTGGCACAGTTTTGTCCTACTCTTTGAACCTATCCTGATTTCTTTGCGGAAACTACTAATTTTTCTTCTCCTCATGGTCCTACGACGATAATTTCCCTATCTTTTTTTCATTCCTTTCCTTCGAAACCTCCTGTTTACTCGGCGACTATACTGCGAGCTACGAGTTAATATTGCATGTAAATAGGTCAATCGCTACTAGATTGACATGGACAATTTCGGACCAGTTCATCTCACCGCCATTACATACGTCTGTGTATCGCCACAATATTGATTGTTAAACTGGGTGGCTTGTTAAATTTCCTTTGTTTTCTAGGGGTCATGGTTTTTTCTGAATTTCTTCTTCGAACAACACCTAGAAGTACATGAAAGATGTTGGTAACGGCCTTGACTGGAAGAAAGATCTAAATATCAAAATATCCACACCCCTATTTCGGTTCCCTTCGATGTTCTTGAAAATTCGTGTAACTTAAGAAATGGGCTGGAACCAGAACCCCTATCAAAATATTCAAATTTTAGCCTAAATTTTTGTCAGATCATTTGTTAAAACAACCCAGTTGTTCAGTTCTACAATTTTTTTGTTACTACAGGACATAGATGTTCCCCATATCACCTACGATTCGGGGTAATGATGTTGTCTATGGAAGAACCACAACTACAGTTTGCAAGAGCTTTTTTAAAAAATAAACTCATGCCGAACCACACTTAAACTCAACATCACATTTCACATGCTGGTGTGCTTACTGGTTTTCTACGCATTTTTTCAGGTATTGATTGTCTCTTCCTGAATGCAGGCTTAAATAAATCCGTTGAGTCTACGTGACCTTTTGCAAGTGGAAGCTAAGTTTATGTCAATATGATGACACAGCGTTCTTCCCGGTCGTACCTATGGAACAGTTACTTTTTTACAATCTATGGCTGTGTTTTATTTCATGCCTTCAATAATTAGGTGAGACAACCGCTAGTGGACGGACGAGAACATACTTTTAAAAAAGCACTTAATTAAAGCAAAAGAATACCGACTTTTAACAGGATTTCTAGCCCCGATTGGTTGAAATTTATCCATAAGCGATTTATCCATAATTCAGTGTTGGTTCAGAACTGGCAGCCACTCCTCGGCCAATTTGTCCAGAACTGGTGTTAAGTTTCTGAATTCTTTTCGCGTAGTTTTTCCAACCCATTCCTGGGCTTCCAATGTCAAAGTGTGAATGTTAGAGCAGTGGTGTACTGATGAGAGATATAGTCTTTCTCAGTTGACAGAGTCGCCGCTTCTAGTAGAATCAGATTGGGCGAACGAATAGAGGTGATCTGTCTGTACTGCTTGTGCTTCTAACTGAATCAGAATCGGACGACGAGTACAGGTCGTCTGTCTGCATGATCTCGTAAATTGACGTCTCTGTCAGCTTGCCTGAACATTTCGTTTCAATATTTTTTTTCGCTGAAATAGTTTCGTTTCGATTCAATAACTATGTTTCTTCTTTGCTTTAGTTATTTTTCTTTATGCATCAATTATTTAGTGACGTCGTATCCTTATTATTCACATGGAGCGCTTCACAGCCTTTTGCAGATGAACGCGCTATTCAGTGCATGAAATTGGTCATTTCTTCGATTCCACTGTATATTGGGTTTTTTTAAAAATATAGCCTCCCAAGCAATTCAAAACAATCACTAAAACATGTAACATGCTGCTTTCCTGGACTAACAGGAGTGAGTATCTATTATCATTTCTTGCTATATAGCAAGGGGTGGTAACATCTTGGGTAAAGTTACTAGTGCAAAGCTGAATTGGTCATAGCAGCTAACATGGCTCTCCGTTTTTTTTTCTTTTCTTTCCCCATTCCTATAAGAGAGATCTTATAACAGTAACTTATAATTTTGTCTGTGAAAATAGTACAGTGAACCTCAGTATATTGATGCTATATCTCGCCGCAATTTTTCTTCTTCTTACTTTCGTTGGGAGTTCAACCGTATCCTAGCATCCTAGATGCTGCTTTGATAGGATAACAAGCGCTTTCCATTGCTTCCTACTAAAGAGAAGCTTTGCTGCTGTTTTAATGATACCTTTCGATTGGAAGACTGCTATGCACTGCCCGAATACGTTTTGAAGTCCATAATTAAGGTAGTTAACTTGGCGGTAAGGCCTTGCAGGCGTCAATTGTTCGAGTCGTTATTCCTGTGCATTGCAAAGTATTGGAAAGCTCCACATTCTTTGACATCATTCTCCACTTACGTAGCTGTCTTGGTGTTCACGTGAAAGTTCTTTTCATCCCTCATCCTTTACGTATTATACTATAATATACAGTGCGTTTCATAATTATAGGACACCCCCCGAATTTCCCACTCCCGGCTTTTACTCTGTCCATGGAATTTTCCCTTTAGTACCATTGTGTTCAGCACCTAAAATAACCTTGGTACCCAATTTTTGAGCTCACAGCAGCAGCTCTGGTTTTTTAAAACTTTATTTTTCTCTTTTCGCACACTTCGCGGTCATGACACACCTTCAGATTCTAACCAGTTTGTTTGCCGCACAATCGAATTCACGGAATTTCGGTAATTTATGGAGCATCTATGGATCACACTGATTTCACACAGCCCGCTGCTCCTGCTCTTTAGAGGGAAACTGAGGACATGTGCGTCGATAGACATCGAACATGCAAGACTGCCTATCTCAATTTCTCAGCCGCTCATAGCTGACGGTGGTACACTCAAAATTGGCTAACAAGGACCCACTGTAGTCCTACTTTAGAAATACAGTTAGCACTAGTCACAGGCTACTCCGTTGGCTTTGCTAGGTGGCAATCCAACTAGGCAACACTCGTCCGACATC
>JARK01001368.1:169986-183967 GCA_000688135.1 Ancylostoma ceylanicum | reverse complement strand
ACATCGAGGTTTTCTCATAATTTCTTATTAAAACCCATGAATCGGTGGCTCAAAATGTCGGAAATTGCTCGCTGGCATTTTCTGAGGCCCGGCGCTGTCAGAGCAGACACCATCCTCTGCTTGCTCAAGTGTCTGCTCCGCCCGAAATAGACAGTAACTGATGACATGTTAGGAACAAAATGTCACAGCTGATAAAGTGACCAAATCCTGTTCCAATCACTGTGATTGGTCATGAATGAGGTGGCTATATACTGGACTTCGTAATTACGGTAAATGGAAGAGTCGTTGAAGTGATAACGGAAGACAGACAAGACGTTCAGGAAAAGAAATTTTTCCGAGGTTGCTGTCGCGTGTTTGGGTTCACTTCCCGGCGAAAGCCGACCTGGCCAGTGAGAGAGTGGAACGTGGTCTAACAGTGCAAAAAATCGGAAAATGCCAGCGAGCAATTCCCGACATTTTGAGCCGCCGATTCATGGGTTTTAATAAGAAAATATGGGAAAACCTCGATGTCGGACGAGTGTTGCCTACTTGGATCGCCACCTAGCAAAGCCAGCAAAGCAGCCTGTGACTAGTACTGACTGTATTTCTAAAGCAGGACTACAGTAGGTTCTTGTTAGCCATTTTTGAGTGTACCACCGTCAGCAATGAGCGGCTGAGAAGTTGAGATAGGCAGTCTTGCATGTTCGATGTCAATCGACGCAGATGCGCTCAGATTCCCTCTAAGGAGCAGGAGTAGCGGGCTGTATGAAATCAGTGTGATCCATAGATGCTCTATAAATTATCGAAATTCCGTGAGTTCGATTGTACGGCAAATAAACTTGTTAGAATTTGAAGGTGTGTCATGAGCGTGAAGTGTGCGAAAAGAGAAAAATAAAGTTTTAAAAAACCAGAGTTGCGGCCGTGAGCTCAAAAGTTGGATACCAAGGTTATTTTAGGTGCTGAACACAATAGTACTAGAAAGAAAATTCCATGGACAGAGGAAAAGCCGGGAGTGGGAAATTCGGGGGGTGTCCTATAATTATGAAACGCACTGTATTATACTTATACTATAAGGCGAGGACCAGCTGTTCTACCTAGGTTCGATCTTACTGATTCGATCTTAATCACATTCAGAAACCTCAGCAATTCTGTCTGGAAGTGAAATTTGTGGCACCAGGGAACCGATTAGCGCTGAGAACTGTGTCTTCTTCGTTTTTTTTTGAGATACTTTGTTAAAGCTATTAAAATTTTCAGCCTAATAGGATTCTCCTGAACTACGGTCACAACCAGTTTGGGAACTTCTTTGATACTTCATACCGTTGCGTAAAATTGAGGCTAATTAGAGCAAGTAGCGTGACCAACCGAAACAACTGTTTATTTGTACCTCCTTCGTCTTCGGTTTCATTTCGTTCGCCTTTCTTCTGATTCCATTACTGTTGTTGTCAATGCTGACACAATCCAGGCCTCGGACGCATCATTGGAAAGATGGGTAACCTCATACCCATGGTTAACAGCTTGGTGTAGACAACGTCAGTGCTGGGAGAACATGTTTATGGTGATAATGTTGATGGGCTCGAGGGTCTGGATACATCATTGAGATTACCCATGGCAAACTTATTGACGTCTTTGTGAACGGTGACCACATTTGGTCTGTGTTTACTCTTTTAACCTGGGTTACGTTTACCCAGCGACCACAGGTAAAGAGCGAACTTGGGTAACTTCACACATTCTCCATTATCTATCCTGATGGTGCATCCGGGTCCGGGCTAAATTTTTTTCGGAATTACGGACACTTAGTCATTTAAAGGAATTCATAGCAGCTAAAATAATGAGGTTCAGTGGGTAACTAACTTTGTTACTCTTTGAGTACTTGAGATTTCCACAGCTAATGCCTGAGACTGAAGTCATGTAGTTTTACGGTCTCCTACTTATTTCTCACCCATTTCTCTTATTTTGTTATAAGTGTTCGTGTTCGCCGCTCTCGTTCCTCACTTTTTCCGAAACGAATTTCTTCGTTAAACGTTAAATTAGTCGTCTATTCAGCGATGGGCCGCGACGGCCATGAACCGCTACCGACTGACGATGCTCTGATTCCGACAAGTAAGCTAGGCAAGCCATGATTTTCTGGATACTTCGGAACTTTGCCTTATTTTTCCTTACATTGTAACTTTCCGCTCTCTCACGTTCTTCTTCGATTTTCTCACTTTTCAGGAGAAGAGGAGGAGCCGGATCGGGGACAATGGACGGGAAAGTTCGATTTTTTGATGAGCATGATTGCCTATGCTGTCGGACTTGGTAATTTTTCGAACAAATTCTAACTTCCTGAAATTCAAGGACTCGTTTTTCAGGAAATGTTTGGCGTTTCCCGTACTTGTGCTTCAAGAATGGAGGCGGTTCATTTCTGGTGGTGTACGCGATATTCTTCTGCCTCGCGGCGGTGCCGATTTTCATTATGGAAGTGACGATTGGACAGTATTTGCAAAAGGGCGCTATGGAAATGTGGAGGATGTGTCCCATTTTCAAAGGTGAGGGATTGAGGGTCAGGACAACTAACACTCAATTGGGATAGCTGGGTAAAAATAGGAGGTTGATATTTTGCTTCTTTTTTGTTCTGAAAGCAAATGAACGACTCATAGGATATTTTTGAAATTTTTCTGCCTCTTTTTTTTTATTTTTTGTAAGGGTATTTTAAGCCTTGAGAATCAAAACTTCCATTTTCCAGGGGTTGGAATTGGCAATGTGGTGATAGCGTTCATGTGCATTGCCTACTTCTGTGTCATCGTCAGTTGGGCAATTTTCTACATGATCTCCTCGTTTAACAGTGTCTTTCCTTGGGAATCGTGTGATAATTACTGGTAAGTAGTAAATCACTGGTAAATCACCACCATGAATAATCTAGCCCAATACTCTGCCTCGATTTTCAGGAACGATTTCACCTGCGTGACTGGAAAAGAAAGCGTTTCTGCGCTGGCGAAACTCACTCAAAACCTCACACGTTCCGGTCTCAAGACGCAAACCTCCGTGGAGCAGTTCTGGGAGTGAGAAGAGATCTCTATTCCTGAGACTTCTCAGGCTAAAATCTGTGGAAAATTCCAGAAATCGAGTATTGCAACAGACGTCGTCGATCGACGATTTTGGCGGTATTCAATGGGAATTGTTGGCGATTATGTTCCTCGCATGGCTGATCGTCTATTTTGCTCTGTGGAAAGGAATCACGCAGGCTAGGAAGGTGCGATAATTATTTGGTCAAAAAGAAGGGCTGCTCAGAGTCAGCGGCGAACAAACGTCGCGAACGTGTAGTTGTAATAACTCACTCAAGCAAGCGTGATTTAAAAAAAAAAACAAATGCTCTCATTCATTTTTCAGATTAGATTTTTGTTAGTTGTACCCGCTAAATTCGAAGAAAAAGACTCGCACGATTTTCTTCATACATTTATGGTCCTGAATCCGTGAATTACCCAATACAATACCAGCCGTAAGTATTGTCCCAAAATCCGTTTCCGACGGATTAATCCGTCGAAAACCGTCAGAATCTTTCGGAGTGTACCAAAATAACAGTTCATATCACCATTCGAAAGCTCTTGAACGCCTGAGTCTAAATATCTGCATGAAAACTACTGTTCAACCGTAAATTATCGATGAAAGAGTGCGGTCATTTTGTAGGTTTGGTACTTCCTTTCCGTACCTGATGACTATGGAAAAGTGGCGGGAAAAATTTTTTTTGCACGGCAAGTGGTATTCAGAGGCTTTTAACTTGTAAGAAACTTTGGACCATGACCTTAGACCATGAAAAAAATTAATGTCCGCTCCACCAGCGCCGATCATATCCATATGGGGTATCAAAGTGATCACAGTGAAGCACAGTATGCAAATATAACGTTTATTTGCAAGAATTTTGAGCCCGAGTGGAATTTTGGTCCATATCCACCCGATTTGCCCCCAGGTAATGTAAATAGCGGGGACCATTTTGTTCTCGTTAGTCAAACAAAATTTTGATATAGATATTCAGACTCACAAGCATGAGCGCTTTCGAATGGTGATACGAACTGTCATTTTAGTCCATTCCCAACGATTCTGACGGTTTCCGACGGATTAATCCATCGGAAACGGATTTTGGGACAATAATTACGGCTGGTATTGTAGAGTACCACCTACGTAGGGTTATCCCACCATTTAGATGTTTACCCAGTAATATAACTGTTTCTTCTGTAGTGTAGCTGTTCATCCGAAGAAGACCACGCTCCCGATGGGTAAGCTACTCCCACTTGCGGTATCCTTGCAGAGTGTGTTGTGGAGAGCTGTACTTGGGCCCGGGCGCATTGAGATTGAGATCAGCCAAGCTGAACATGTTGGCCAAGTCAACCCACTTTTTATCTGGCACCTAATGGCACATTTATCCATGCGTGACGCTGTCTACACTCAACTGCTACCCATATGGAATCACACCTATGGGTATGAGTATACCCATCCTTCCCAATGAAGCATCCAGGCCCTGGAAAGAACAGTGTACTGCGCTGCGCTCTGCGTTGTAGTTGCGTTGGCTCTGCGTTATCCAATCACTCCACCATTTTCCCCAAGCACAGAGAGCTACACCAAGGGGTTGCCTTTCATCCTCACTGGTGCAAGCAGTGTTGTTATCATTTGTGGACAAGCTGAAGCGGGATTTTTTTCGGAAAAAAAAATCTCGGGAAAAAATTATTTTCTAACAAAGTAATCGAAATTCCACTCCAAGCATTCACTGCACTAGGGACCAAATAACGCTTTAAAAATTCGAATTTTTTTTTCGAAAATTGGAGATATGAAAAATTTTAAACAGAAAGAAATTTGGAAATTCGAGGTAGAAAATTCGATTACGAATGAGTCGAAACTTTGTAGTTCTGAAAAGGTTCAGAATCTTCATAACCCTCAAACGATCAGAAGGTATTCCCGGTTTTACCCTCCATTCGTTCCTAATGGTGATATTCACGTTTGCATGAAGGAAGAAATGTTCCTCTAAACTTTCGAATTCCCCGCTCCCTCCGATTCTCGAATAAGTTATCATTCGACCAAATATTCGAATTGTATTCGAATACAGCACATATCGGACTATCACTCAATCACTTCTCTCGCTATGATGCATTTCTTAGACACATTAGCGGAGTCTGAGTGAAAATAAAAATCGGAGAAACGCTCCCATTCAAGGATTACGGTGCATTTAGATACTACTACCAATAATATAAATAAATAAAACACTAAATTATCCAGCACACTAAATATGATGAAGTATCTAAATAAATATTTTAAAATACAAATATACAAGTACAACGGATTTATTGATTTTTCTTAATTCTGGTTAAACTACTTTAATATAAACATAAAGAATGTAAATATAATAAATTTGTGTAAATATAATGGATGCAAACAATATATTAATTTACAAGTCATTGTCGATGTCCCTTCAGTTCGTCTACTTCTGCGCCCTTTTCCCATACTTTTTGTTGATTGTTCTACTCATTCGAGGATTAACGCTTGAAGGTGCCGGAAGAGGTGAGTGCTTCGACTATTGATTGATATTGATTGCCTCAAAAGCCATGTAATTTTTCCCACCTTGTAGGCATTTACTACTACCTCAAACCGAATCTTACTCGTCTTTCCGACACCACCGTATGGAAGGATGCTGGAACACAGGTAGGCAAGCTGTCAGTTAAAAGATTTCTAGGAAAAAATCGATATGTATCTTCTTCATAGGTGTTCTATTCCTATGGTGTTGGTTTTGGTGCGCTTATAGCGCTTGGATCTCATAACAAATTTAACCACAATTGCTTCAGGTAAACTCTTAATTATAGTTTGTTGAGTATAAAAAATTTCGTGGAAATTCTAACTCGTTAAGAGATGCGTTTGTGATGTGTATCATCAACGGTTCCACTTCAATACTCGCTGGATTTGTCGTGTTCTCGATTCTCGGCTACATGTCCGTAATTGCACAAAAAGACATCGCTGACATTGTGAAGCCAGGTAAGTATCCTTGCACTTTCCTGGTCTTGTGAAAGAATAAAATCCGTTAGAAAAAATTAAATTTGGGAAAGAATGTCACACGAAGGCACTGAAGGTATTCCCAAAACATCAGGGAGATCAACGTGATGTTAGCAGTGTTCCTGACTATAGCCTGGTTTTTCTATAAGATCTGTCGTTGTTCCAGGTGTTGGCCTGGCTTTCCTTGCCTATCCAGAAGTTGCCAGCAACTTACCAGCGAAACAAGTCTGGTCATGCCTCTTCTTCCTCATGATTACCATTCTCGGATTGGATAGCCAGGTATGGCATAGTTCCCTGCCTCTTTCCCGGATTTATGTTGTTCTACTGAAGATTTCTGTTCAGGTCTGCATGATGGAAGGGTTGTTCACCGCTCTTGAAGACGCCTTCCCCTTTATCCTGAGGAAACATAAGAAAATCTCATTAGCGGTGACCTGCCTGATATTCTTCATACTTGGAATACCTATGGTCACAAATGTGAGTCTAGCGACATCTACCACAAATTAGGAAGTCAACTGCGTTGGATTGGCTTTCAGGCAGGAGCGTATTGGTTGACGTTGGTCGATAACTACGGCGCCAGCGGATACGCCTTGCTCTTTGTAGTATTCTTTGAAGTGATTGGATTATCATGGGGATTCGGTAAGTTTTATAGTGTTGTTATGTGATGTGATGTTCAGTCGTGAATGAATGTGGCTGGAAAGGTAGCCAATCACAATTTGGACAGGCCACGCCCCCTTTTGGACACAACTTTGTTGTCAGGAAGATATTCGTTTTTGGATAGCTGGTCCAAGAGTAGGAGTATAATTGATTTTGGGAATGCAGTACAGTATTAATTATTCAAGTGGACAAAAGAAGATTAACGGACAACTGCCACCCGCGCGCGTCAGGCCCCGGTAGGATAGTGTAGTAAAAACCGCTATTCCGCACTCTTTCCAGGATGAACAGATCACCTCTGCTCTAGGACGATCAATAAGATGCTAAAATGAGTTAGGGCACATTTGAACCACGTTTGACTGTTTTCCCCAAGTTCAAAAAGGCAAAACGGCCTGACGCTACGCGCGCTGGTGCTAAGTGACCGCAGACGCAGAAAGAAGAGCATAGGATTGGAGCAGGAATTTTCAATGTGGCGCAAAATCTCACGCCTCTCTCCATCAAAGAAGTCAGACATTCAAAATAGCCTAATATTAACAACGGAGCATCATTTCTTTTGTCCATTTTTATCATACATGAAGCGCAAAGGCTCACTCAATCATGGGAGATTACAGCCATTTAGTTTCTCACCAGGGGAACAATTCATTCATAAGCAAAAAAATATATTATATACTGGGATGGCTCAGAAGTTTTGTCCGGTGAATTTTTCCTCCGTTGAATTCATTTCTCTCCACAACTCTAGCCAAGTATGTACGGCCCTTGGAAACTATGTGATTTCTATAATCAGTAGCGGCGGTTGCTTATTTTATGAGCAATGCTGGAGAGAATGTGCGTTTAGTTCGAGAAAATGGAGAGTGGATAAGTCGGAGACTGTCACTTTTGTGTCTTCATGTCTGACCAATTTTTTCCTCTGAAACCAGAGTTACTACTGGAAGTGCAGAAGAAAGCAGCTCCACGCAAAGCTCGAGGTTGGGACGGGCGGTGAACCATTTACGAGGAAATTTAACGAAATTCAAGACGGGTTTTGGAAGTGGGCTTGGGCCGATTTTGGCTTCCAGAAAGTGAGCCCCTAGGAATCTCAAGCGTTTTTCTGGCAATCCAACCGCATACTAAGAAACTAAATGACAACTTAGATAATGCATAGTTAAATGCTTTGGAATAGCGCTCCGAGGTGATTCTTCCAGCACGAAATCCAGAAAAAAGCCTCTCCATACAAAAAAGTCCATTACCATGTCTAGCAGTGACATTACATCTGAGGGCAATTACAGATTCTAAAAAAACTGACAAAACTTTTGGACCAAACTCATAGCTGAACACACAATCTTCTACTATGATATCCTAGAAAAACTTAGTTTGTCAGCGATTTGTTTCGATTAAGGTGCCGAAAAGATTCGAGTTGCGCTCAAAGAGATGATTGGCGTCAGGCTATCCTATGCCTGGATCATAGTATGGAAATATGCAGCACCAGCGACAAGTTTGGTGAGTCATTCATTCATTGTCCATACTTACAGTGAACACAATGTTTACCTGCAAGTTACCCAGTTTTCCTCCCACAATAATTTTGTGGGAGACCGAATCACTAAACAGGTACTCCAGGCAGTTCATGTTCCCAGTTGGGGAAAAAATTTACGGGATAACTCAAAACCGGTGAAAAAACTAAAATGAAGCCGAATTACTCTCAATTTTTCTAGTAGCCAATTTGTACTAACAAGCTATGGTTCTGGAGCAGCATGCATCATTACGATTACCCAGGGTAAACCTGTTAACGTAGTTCAGTTTACCCGCCGTGACGAGGGCATCAACACCTTACATTGGGTAATCTTAAAGATGCATCCAGGCCCTGGATTACCAAGATATTTCTTCAGCAGGACAGAGTTTCATGTCGTCGTAACTCCCTTGAGTTTTCACGATTCGATCAAAGCTCACAGGCACCATTGGGATAACCCAGGGTAAGCGTGCCAGCAACACCACAACTTACCTATCGCTAGCACGGTCGTCGGCACGTTTACCCTGGGTAATCTCAACGTTGCATACAAGCCCAGGAACAACTGAGATATACACGTAGACAACTTCTCAAAAGGATGAAACCCTTAGTAACTAAACCGACCCTCACAAAGTCAAGTTTGCCTACTACTTTTTTTTTGCTGTGAGCGCTCTCAAATAATCTTTACTCACCATATTATTGTTGATTTTAGGTGCTTTTCTTTTTCTGTGTGATCTACTATCATCCGATCAAGTATCCAACGGGTGAAGATTATCCAGTGTGGGCGAATGCGTTCGGATTTTTCCTCTCATCGTGCTCGATGATTGTGATACCTCTCTACGCTCTGTACTACCTGCTGTTCACCAACAAACACTTGTCCCTTAAAGAGGTACGGTAAGCTTTGGATACTGTAGAAGTTTTATACATACCAGCATTAAAAAAATTCGTTCACATTTGTATTTTTATTAGTTTATCTGATGTTATCATTTATTTTACTTATTAACGTTCGCTTGTAAACTTTTTACCCATGGGTTTGAGTAACGTACCTGTTTTTCCAGAGGTTCTTGAAAGGAATCCGAGCACCAGACGTACTCGTCACAGGCAGACCAACCAGGACACCGGTGACGAACGGAGAGGAATTGCGGTTCCTCGATGAGAAGCATTAGGTATGTTCATCCAGGTGTCTTTACCTCCCACCTCAGCAGAGCTCAGAATTCCAGGATTATCGATTACCTACGTTTGATCTGCTGCGGTTTTACCAGTGTTGTGATCTTCGTCTCTCAGCTCTCGTTATCTCCATTTCTACATCTTTTTCTCTCGTTTTTCTTTGTAAAAAATGATAATCACATGTCGAAAAATGCTATAATCGATGTTGCCCTGCGAACGAGCATATGTATATACATATCTTTTCGTCCACTGCTTTCCATGCTGATGAAGTTGGTCATTATATACAGAAGACTATTTAATGTCGGATTTTTTTCTCTCAAATAGCGTTTTATCGTACGCATTGATACATCTCAGAACCATTACCTGCGAGCAAATCATTAATGATTGTAATAAAAGTGTAATAAAGCGTTTAAAATGTTTCTGAGCTGCATGTTGAGATTAGTACCTAAATCGACGATATTTCTGGTGGATACAACGACAATCCAGAAACCTTGGAGTACAGCATAGCATGTATTATAATATATTCCTGACTTGCTATGAGAACATCTCAGAAACGCGATTTGAAAATTTTCTCAGCATTTGAGAGCGGTGGTGGGATTCGTGGACGTTCCTGGGAAGGTAGCCATTAATACGGACGTTTATAAATTTTAGCACTGGGGGAGGGGTATTGCGATCTCTTCATATTTCTGTACTTTTTTTAACAGAAAATAACTCCCTAGTTAATTGTTCACGTGAAATAGCTCTGAATTAGCGACTGGAAAGAAGACCGCACCGGTTTGGCTAGAATTTAATGCCTGGAAAGGGCATAGATTGTGTCAACTATCCTTTACGGCTGTGAAACTTGGGTGTGAAAACTCGCCTTAGTCCTTCGATCAGCTCAAAGACTACTAGAATGAACCATTCCTGGAATCCGATTGTCCAGAAAGGTCAACGCAAGATTAATTAGGCGTAGAACAGCCCTCAAAATTGGGTTCTACTGGCACTCAGAAGAAAATGGATCTACTCGAAGAAAGTTGCTACAGGGAAACAAACGTGGGCTCAGATAGCTATTGATTAGACTCCTCAAAGCAGAGGTTAGGGCGGGCTCCGGACACGGTGGATTGATGACATAACCGAGGTCGAAGGTAGACGAGCTAGAGATGTGGTGTCGAACTCAATAGCCTATAAGCTATCCACTCTGTATAGCTATGAGCCGACCCAGAACATTTGTCCCTGTCTCCGGGATATGGACCTCGGGAACGTTGGCAGACCTACTAAGCTGGTATCCGGAGTTCTTCGTTTGCGCCTCTCGAGGACTTGCAGTGTTGGCAGGCCACTGCCCTTCTGAACCGAGCGATCCATCCCCTCCCCCTTCTCCCAGCTCCATGAATACAGTGGAGCGAATCGGCTATGATGAGTTACTTCCATTGTAGCCTTGTCTCATTTTTGTCTATGAAGTGAATGTCGATAAATAAAATAAAATAGAATAATTTGGAAAACACTCATTACTGGAACTGATGAATTCTACGCAAACACAGTGCAACATCTATTGTACCGTTGCGATATATTGGCTGAATGAAGGGCATGGATGCATCATTCAGAGTACTTATGGCAAGCTTGATGAAGTACCCAAGCTTTCCTTCAGCTGGCTCGCTTTTTGTGCCATTCGCTACTTGCTGTTCGCTTTGATTCTCACTTTGGAAGTTATCGAAAGCCCTCAATAAATGCTCCTCCTGCTTGGTTATGTTAGCGTGTTTGGTAGCGTAATTGCTTTTGAATTACCTGTTGTGGAGCGGAGACATGAGCAATTTGCGTTATCGTACACTCCGAACTGGAAACTTTAGCGCTCAAATGGTTACACCTGCATAAACAGAGCGAAAGAAGTTTGCATGCGGCCAATGACCGGGGAGAACAATACAAGTGTTGCACGAGAACTTGGTATTTAATCAGGTTCAACTGACGAACTTCAACTTCCAGATGGCAAGAAAGAGCAGTAAGCTAATGCGCGCAATGGTTTATTCTGATATGCATCCATGGGCACACCTCAAATAATTATCCGTGGCAAAAAGATCAACACGTAGGCCGCAATTAGCTGGTGGTGACAATTTTCGGATGACTGTTTGGTGGCACCAAGCTGACAATTCGTGTACGTTGTCGCAAAAATCCCGAAATCGACCACTTTATAACCAGTCCGGTCAATGTCGGTTCAAATGCCAAGAAAACATCAGTTATCTGAAACTTCTTCTCTGCATATTGTACAAAATATGTAGTCAGACTGTATGTACAATTTACTCATACAATAATCTCATAACTGTAGGCCGATCAGGATCAGGCGAGTTGGTTTTAATGTTGGTTTTCTTCTGACGAAGTTGATCACTGTGGTAGTTTCTAGGCCCCAACAGAGAAATTTAAGCCGCTTTGGCTTAAAATGAATCCAAAGCAACAAAAAGACCCTTGACTGTGTTGACTTACCACTCCATATATCTCTACGAGTATATAGAAATAATAACCGTGGAAACCTGTTATAAAGGAATAGGCAAATCTTGACCATAAGATGGCAACGTTTATTACTTGCAAGGAGGACTGAAACAAGCGATTATGAAGTGAATATTTTCATTTATTGGGACCTTGCAGGTGATCTCAGTTTCAAGACTACAGTGCAAACTTACTAAAGCTTGCAAATTGACAAGAAACATTCGTTCGTTCTTCGTTTTCTACAAAAATTCACACACCTGCAACAGTAAGCCTAGTGACAGCTTGCTTTGCATCCTCTTCACTAAGTCTGACCCACTTGTAGTTTTGAAATGTCTTCGTATAACGAAATAGCAGATAATGTTTGGTACAGCACCAGACGCATAGAGTAACGATGGAACAAATCGGAGTCCTATCTAAATTAATGGATGATTTTATATTCTACGCCCTAAACCAGATCAATGAGAATAACGCCTAAACTTACGCTATGAATGCACCAAGAAATGACTAGTGTGCAACATGAGGGCAAATAAATGGCAATGACAATCGTATAGAATAAATACGTAAGCTTCGTGGCAGAATGTATTCTAGAATTACAACAAAATTCAATCAGTTCCAGGTATTCGCTGGCGGGGGAGACGTGTCGAATCCTTTCATCTAGCAGTTACATCGCGAGGTAAGAAATAACTAGTAAACGTAAAAAAATAGAGTACAGAAGAAATTTTCAAGAAATGTAAATTGTCCGTTTCGTTCCTTTCCTTAGACGGACTTCAGGCAAGAGAAGAATAACGACCTTCCCAGAAGGACTGTTGAGAAAGGCGAACGTCTGGTTTTCGAGTTATAAACCTGAAATGCCTGGTCCCCATGAACGGACACAGAACTTGGGAAGGCACATGCTTTACCACTCAACCTAAAAATGCTCGTGCTGCTAAATGTAGCTATTATTCATTGGTTCATTCCGAGCCTCAGATGGGTTTAAATGCCCCATCATCGAATGTCCTGCATAGGATTAATACAGAGAATCATGGCAGAGACTGAGACTTTGCGACAGCATAATTTACGATTGAACGACTTTCGGAAATGTTAGTGTTGTGCGATTGGAAAAGGAATAGTAGTGTTATACATAATTTAAGGGAGCATGGTTAATTGATTTAATTTTTTATAATTTCACGAGTGAGACACACCTTACGGTTTTCGTGGTTCTGTATATATTGAAAATAGCTAGCATTGCCACCTCTATTTGTGAAATAAATTCCGTACTGATAAGTAGTGCGAGGATCCAATCCTTCGAAAGGGGCAAGAATGGCAAGCCATAGCTTATGTAGCCATCACCATACACCTGAGAGAACAATTTCTACAAAGCATCCTATTAAAATAGCGGAACAAATTAAGCTGAAAATTAAACGTACGTAGTTTATCAGAAGCCTTACTATACCTCCTATTATGTACAGAGTAGATTCCGTCACTATGAAGTTTTTATAGTGAGACAATTTGTCATAGTTTGCGACAAGTCGAATGACAAGGAACAAGTGGATGCCGCAGTTGCTGACCGATGCAAAAACATTTGTCAGAAATTGTGAAATTGCTCTGGGTGATTCGTATGTCCACATTTGCCTGTAAATATTCTTCCAATTCCGAACCTTGCCATTTTTCTTATGCAACACTTTGGAACACAAATTCACTACGTACATGAGAAATCTTGAAGACACAAAATGAAACTATGCTGTGGAAGGTTTGTGGAAGCGTATAAAATGTTTCCTCAGCTATAAGTAAGTGAATTATCTCCAGGCAGCTTTGCGGAAGATTGTAATATCTTTTAAACTGTTTCACACTTAATACTAGGAAGTTTATAAATTTTTTCATCCTGACAGCGAGGTCAGCTCTCTCACGAAAAATTGTACTTAAGAAAGTTGGGAAGGAGAGAAACTTCGGAGGAATGGACAGGCTTTACGCGGTTTTTTTTTGCCAAGAAGAAATATTGTGTGATATAATGCTCAATCCAGTTGAACAATCGTAAAAGGGCCGCTCACTTGTCGACATTTTCAGAGAAAAGAAAGGAATTTATAGATGAATTACAGAGTACTCACCTAATTACGTCCTTTAGAGAGCTTATTAAATCTGTCTGCCTCAAACCATTTGGCTGAATATGCGTCCGTGTATATTATAAGCTGAAAGGCAGTTCCCATACCCTTGGGTCGGTGGCGAGCGCAGGGAGGCGAGGAGGCACCCCCCCCCCCCCCC
>JARK01001368.1:97089-169816 GCA_000688135.1 Ancylostoma ceylanicum | reverse complement strand
CCCCCCCCCCCCCCCCAGAATGGGTCGCAGGATTTTTGAAATTACGTGCTTTACGAAACGAACAAAAACTCTGCATTAATATGTTTCCTGTTTCTTATTTTTATTGTTTAGGAATTAAATATTATTATTTTTTATCATTATAATTAAAATTTTTATTAATTTTACGTCCGGGTCTCCAAAACGGCGGAAACCCCAATTTTTTTTCCAATGCCCCCCTCCCGCTCACTTTCTCCGTCTGCCAGTGCCTTGGGTGTATTCACTTCAACTTCAATAACTGAAGCTCACTTACTTTAACATTAGTCTTCTGCTAAAGGTGTATCTCACCTTTCTTTAGCATTGCAGTGCATGCTTTTCAGGATCGCAGTCGCAATTTGCTTCGGTCATGCGCTTTGTCAGGGTTTAGTTCGGTGACGTTCCCTGTGTATGCAGACTGGCCAGCGTTTCCTCGTCTTCCTCTGGCCCTCTTTGCGTGAATCACGAACTTGTTAAACTTTTTCGATGGAGTGGTTAGCGTGGCGCCAAGCGCACGGCGAAGCCAGCGTAAACGCATTTTGCATTTTTTCTGCGTGGTTAGTAGTAGCTGCCGTTCAGCATGTTGGTTGCGTGGGGTGAACCAGCATACCAGTACATTTATCGAGCTGCCGGCACTGCTCCTACAACTCTGTAGTGGAATGAGGGCATCTTGCTGGTTGATGCGAGCAAAAGCATCCAAAGCACTTCGACCTGTTCGAGTCTTAGGTTCCGATAACTGTATTTCAACTTGTTTCAAACTGGACTTCAGCTTGGTTTAGCTAAACAGGGTCAGCTCCTCAACGCACCATATAAACGTCATTCGTAGGTACACAGATCACCTTTTCCTTACCTCTGCTATCGTAAATTCTCTTTCTTATTTCATCAGTTCTTGTTTTTCTCCCCTCACATGTCACAACCGGTTACCAATGCATAGTGCACGCCTACGTGCGTAATAAATAGTTAAATAAATAAATAAATAAATAAATAAATAAATAAATAAATAAATAAATAAATAAATAAATAAATAAATAAATAGATAATTAATTAAATAAGTAGAAGTACGCCACACTGCATTGCTCTATTATGTCTTCGTTTCGAGCGTCGTAAGACCAGAAGACCATCGCAGCATCCTTCCTTCCATCACTCCTAATCGACAATCAATTTCCTCCCTTGCGAACCACCATTGTGAGCGGCGGAGCGCTAGCCCTGTGTGGCAGGCTTAGTTTCCGACCTCGTTTACTTTTTAGGTCTTCGGCTTCACCCATGAAAACACTCAATGTAATTACGGAAAACACGTAATCTATAATAACAACTTGAGGAGTAACACTTTGAGGAGTGATGCCTACACTATATAACAACAACTTGAGGAGTAACACTTTGAGGAGTGATGCCTACACTATGTGTTATTGGTGTGATTGCCCATGTACTCCCTTCATAGAACCTTGGCACATTGTAGTGATATGTAAAAGAAGATTGTCAAGATTACTTAGACTATCTACTCTCGGCAAGTGACACCAGCAGAGCCAGCAGTCCGTATACGCTCACCTGTTCAAAGCACTGAAGCGGGAGACCATCTCCGCCATTTCTCGTGGTAGCACGTGGTAATAGACATTTCCGGTTATGGATCTAACAATAACACGAGACCATCGTACTGGGATAGAGTGTGTTCGATAGGTTTTCGCAAATTATAATATAACATCTTGAACTGTCTCTAGGAGTTCCCAAGGGAAGACTCTCAAAGGAAGCACCCATTTTCCACATGCAGAGGGAAACTTCTGCGTCTACTTCCCGTCACAAAGATTTGATTTATTGCAAAAAGCGATTTCGAGAATTCGGCGACGGGGGAGGGTCCCCCCCCCCCCCCCCCCCTCCCCGCGTCCGCCGTCGATACATAAGGACGGATCCTATGAATTAACCTCATGTGTATAACACTTCTTGGACAATCATGTGACCTTTTTCTCTCATTATATCTCAGTGCAGCATAAATTGTTTCCGTGTACTATTCCCTATTCTGACAACGAAGTGACACAGAATAATCCTATTTCTTGATGCATGTATAGAGAACGGCATGATGTCCACTAATCAAATCATAACATTTCTTACTAGTATAGGCGGTATGTCTGAAGGTGCAGCTACTTACTCATGAGAAATTATTTGATTGGGATCTGCAAATGCCTAGAGTACATAAGATTATACTGAGTATATGAGCTGACACATCGAGGAGCGAACACTTCGAGGAAATTTACTGCACTTGCTTGATTCATCCATAATTAAATCTTCTTTCTTCGAGTGACAATTCAGCAATTCTCTGTTCTACATACCTTTGTACAAAATATTATCTCATGAAAGCGATAAGATTTCTGCAGTCGGAAAACAGAAAACACTTTGCTTTATTGAATGAGAAGTTACGATTAAAGTGAGTACGCTATGGCAAAGTTTCGAGTAGGATGTGATGGTTTCCCGTCTTTGAAGCCAGAATATTACCTTGCAGTTCTGGACGAGAACAATGATGTTAGCTCTAGTCGTCCGAAAAAACAAAAAAAAATAGTGATTTAGCATGCTGGTGAGGTGAACGTCATCCATATACCCGACCTTCTTCCGCTGAATATCGTGGGCCTCGAGCAGTGGAATTTCTGCGTATGTTTGTGTCCTCTGTGTTCTCCTACTCAGCAGACCCACAGGTTCATAAAGGGTTTGGAGGAGTGAGGAGGGCGAATAGAATTATATTTATTATTTATTTTATATTTAATTTTCATTTTATATTTATTATTAATATTTAGATATTCATATTTTTATTTATTTATTTATTTATTTATTTATTTATTTATTTATTCACACCATAAAGGTGTGCCGTTCATGCAGAATAGTATTAGAGGGAAGTACTAAACGATGAGACTGCTTAAAGAGATTTCGGAGAACCAAAACTTTAGAAAACCCCGGGCTTCTGCCTACGTGACGGAATCGTGGTGATGGAAAGGAAAACATGGCCCACAGATTGAGATGGATGTCTTAGTGACTAAGTTGTTGATGTATCTAGACTCTTGAAGTGTGGCTGTTACTGCAAGGAAGGTACAGATCTTTGAGGTAACCACGACCCAAGAACGGAACTCGACCACCATTCTAAGCGGTCGCTGAGGCGACTCTTTGATCTGGTACGAACCCCAGGCGTAAGCTTAGTTGGGTATATCTATCTCTTCTCCACGAAACTAGTCAAGGAGGACACCTGAGCAACGGATTGGCGGTCTCCATGTTATGCACTTTAATTCTCATATAAATCTGTAGCAAATGACCTGCCCTACGGCTATAATCAAGATGATCACTACCATGTTTGCACTGTGTAGTCAGAATCTTATAAACCTACAGCGTGGTCGCTATCAAAAAATATGAGGGAATCGTGCATATTCAGAGAAGTAAGGAAAGAAAATGAACAGCTCCAGAGGGGTAAATCTATGGGCACAGAATCAACAGTGTACATTATGTGCATGGATAAAATCTTAATTTGAAGATCTCTTGCTCTGAATATACATAAGTAATTATAATTTCAATTAAGACACAGCAAATTCCTATACTATGAAAAAGGGAAACATTTTGCAGTGATAATAGGCACTGTTAAGCACTCTTCAATAAGTAAAGGCGTAACAGATGCAAAGGCAAAATTTTTGCTATATAGGGACCTTAAGAAGTGAAACAGTAGAAGAAGCGCTCTTTAGGATGCCCTTGTTCAAGCGTCTAACAACATGTCTTATCTGGTAAAATAAAAATGTAGTGATCGAGTAAAGCAACAATCAAACATACAACGAGTATGCTAGTAATACTGATAAGTTGAGAAATGAAGAACAATGACACACATTCGATATGTACATAAATTTGTACATAAATTTACCAGCTTGCAATTCTTGAACACCTTCGCTGTGGTGACAGTTTCCTTCTTCTCAGGCAGAATTTCTGTTGCAGAGTGATATTGCTGACCGAGAGCCTCTCTGGGTGAGTTTTCTTTGGTTGAAGGAATCCCGAAATTGACCACATTATCAGTAACCCCATCAATGCAGGTATCCACACCGTGAACATGTCGGTCGTCTGAAAACAACAATTTGAAAACTTAGTTTCGTTTCATGCACAATTTTTCCTCCTTTTCAGGTCCTTAACCAAGACTTGATCCTAAGTAATAGTTCCCATTCTCAAAATCACCATTGTTGCGCCAAATATGGAGACGATTATCTTTCGAAAGCATCAAAGTCACATCTTCATTTTTGATGAAGAATTATTTTGCTCGAAAGTTAGAACCTGTACTCACCGCGAAGTAAATATTTAAAGCCGCTTCAAGGCTTGGATCAGGGCCCCCAGCTGATAAGAAGTCGAACCACGCAAACAAGAAGCCGGACCAAACAATAGCAATGTTTATCAACTGTAGTAGCAACTGAAAAAGTAGTATAATATTCTGTCTCTACGAAAAACCAGGAAGTTTCTCCCTAGTATGCGCGAATTTCCTGCAATTGCAGCTATTACACAATACTTCTTCACGAGATATTATCTGAATAGCATCTGTAATTGCTTAGCTGTTAGACATTTACTGCAGAGTAAATCGGCTGACCCATGGACACTTCGATAATTTACTGCACTTGCCTGATTCATCCATAATTAAATCTTATTTCTCTGAGCGACTGTTCAGTAATTTTTTCCACTAGATTCCTCAGTGAAAATTATTCACTCAGGAAAAACAAGGGAAAGAATTAGAATATTAGCTGTCCGGCTTACCCTAACTTACTATTTCACTGTTCTTCGCCAGTGCAATGCATTGAAACAATATGTACTGTTTTCTTACGTGCAACATAGGTTACTGATTTCAAATAATATTTTGAAGACTTAGTCGAAAAAACTAACAGGACGAGCTGTTTTAAATATTGCTCTTTTGCTCTAGTCTCTTATTTTCTACAAGTCTGGCCGTCCGGCTGACGCCGGACTTCCAGACTTTTCCTCATGCTCGCTTCGCTCGCATGAGTTTACCTTGCATCCATCCTAGTAGAATTGTGGTGATAACAATTTTTGCTCCGTTTTCCCTGAATGCCCTCCCCTTAAAAAAATGGGCTGGTCAAAGAAGACTGCTTGCGTTTCATAGAGCAATTTTATCATTCTCTCAAGTAAAATTGTAGTAATTGTAGTCATATGTAAACGATTCAATCTAGAATGAACACGGGAAATGGTTTATCATTCATTGTTTGTTGTGAGTGATTCATTGATATCAATCAGCTTGAACGTATAGAAGGGTGATGCGGTGTGCTCATACACAAATGATGGTGGAAAACGCGGGAGGGGACGTGATGTGGCGGAATGGTATGGTATGGGTGGTATAATAGTCACTGCTGAGGCCGGGCGTTTAGTACTTTCTCACTGCATTCAGGCGCCAGAAGACAATTAGAGCAAAGATTGACCTGATTAAAAGCAATTTCTCGCTACAGAACGGTGGACCCGTCTTCCCCCACTTTGGACGCCGCCGTACCCTTATCACAACGATGGACCCGTCTCCCTTCACTTTGGACGCCGGCGTTCCTTTATCACAACGATGGACCCGTCTTCCCCCACTTTGGACGCCGCCGTACCCTTATCACAACGATGGACCCGTCTCCCTTCACTTTGGACGCCGGCGTTCCTTTATCAAAACGATGGACCCGTCTCCCCACCCACTTTGGGCGCCAGCGTACCCTCGTCACAACGGTGGACCCGCCGCGTAGCGCTGTCAGCACCTCCGGGCGCCGGCGCACCCCTCCTGCAACAGTGGCCCCCTTGTAGAGCTCTAGGCCAGGCCCTCTGAATTTAGTTTCACACACACACGCACACACACTAAGCTCGTTATTATAATTCATGATACACGGCTCACTATAGGAAATCGCTGATGTATCCTACAATGAAACGGTGAGGAAGTAGACAGTAAAACGGTAAGCCGTAACGTCCACAGAAGAAGAAAGATCACAGTAAAAAAGGGAGAAGATGAGCAAGAAAAAAAAACAAAAAAGTGTGGAGCGATTAGCTGAGCATCATTCTACATTACCACATACACTGAACTCCAAAAGGCCAGGTGAACCAGGCAGCAAAGGGGCTTGATACTCTGGCTGTCTGCCGCTCTCCTCGACCAATAATGCGTTGACGACGTTCTCTGATACTCTCTGCCCAATGCTGCCGCGCCACAGCATTAGTCCGTGCCCAATTGGCCATTTGGAGTTGAGTGTAGCTCCTCATGATACTAGTGAATTAGGTAGGAAGTGGTTTCCTATCAAATTACTCCAAATCGTCTGATCCAGCCCTGTTGGTAAAGAATTCTGATAATTAGTCCTCCCTTCTTGCTGGATCTTCCTTTAGCCAAATACGATCAATACGTTGAACGATTGAGCACATAATTTGAAAGCAGAGGGCCACCTCATTTTGCATGTTGGTGATATCAGCAGATTCTTGACCTGCTCGCTACGCTGATTCCAATAATGTATAGGAAAAGTCGCAAAAGTGACGGAAACCCCGCTTTTGGTAAGGTCAAAGTACCCCCTCCCTGGAGCAGGGGCGGGATTTGCTCCACGCTGTGCTGGCTGCCCGCCACAGCAGCAACGTCGGGAAAACACGTCTTGGCCTGTCCGATCGGTAAGATCAACGGTGATGCACGTCTTCGCACGTAAATTTGCTCCTGCAAACTGGTACAAACCGCGTCACAAAAAACTGGTTTAGAGGCTGGAACATTTCATGCACATTGCCGGAATTAGCGCATCCAGGAGGTCCGGAATGTGTTAATAGCTCAGACACAAATACGAGCTGGGCCCCTGCCCATAAATAATAAGTAAATTAGTGAGAGAATAAATAAATAAATAAATAAATGAACGCAACGCCGCATCGCTCTCTTATGTCTCCGTTTGCAGATTGCTGGGATCAGTGCATACTGGAGGTTCGGAATGTGTTGATAACTCAGACAGGAATATGAGGTGGGCTCCTGCCCATGAATTAATAAGTAAATTAGTTAATAACCAATAAATATTTCAGAGCGAGCCCTTACCTGCAGAACCAATCCAAGCGATAGCTTAGACTGCATCCTTTTCACCGTATCCGAGCTTCTGATACCTCTGAAGTGCCGACGGATGATCACATAACAGAAAATGGTTGGTAGAGCGTTAATAGCCTCTAGTAGTAGTGACACCTGGCGAAGCTCGGCCTGTAAATTTTTTCCATAATCATGCCAATGCTATGCTGCAAGCAAAGCATAAGCACCTACACTTTCAATGAAGAAAGAAGCAAGTGTGGTGACGTAAGAGACAGCCGATATAGAAATGACCATCACATACCATAGGATTTCGAATCTTGGGCTGAAATGATAGATATGTTCGAATTCTGGAGAATAGCGCAGTGAAATCTCAGTAAAATATTTCCCAAGATATATCTCATGTAGAACGAATAGGCATATGTAGGGGCATCACTTGCCTGAGCAAAATCACTGGATTACATCTGAACATCCCAACACTCCACCCTGTGGTTAAGTGGTACTCACAATTCACTGTTCCACTCGTTATCCCATTCTTCAAACCTTTTTTTGAGGCAACATTTCACTCTAGAAATTATTTTCAAAAATTTGTATCATTAGAATCTTTGAGAGATACTGATAAGGATGCAAAAAGCTCCAAAAGAAAGCGTGTTCATAATTTTTTTTTTGTTTTATGATACATGCTCTACCCACTGTTCCCACGTGCGACTACTTCTAAATGTACAAGTCCACATCTCGAGGGGTACCCTGCGCACAAAATGGTATCGAAAGCCAAGTAATAAACACATAATAGTCCACAGTCTCTTCGCTCATCCTGCCCTCACAAAAAGATGTGTTGTTCACAACATGTTTAAGACAGCAGCAATGGTGTGTTCAGGAAGCGAAGAGAAAGACGAATCACTCAACTTTGCTCGTGCGATTGCTGTATCCAACAACTATTCACGTAGTGGACCACGCAGTTGGCAAAGATGCACACAAATGAGGAAGGAGAATGCCAACGTAGAAAATAATGTTCAGTTTTGCTTGCCGTTTATCTTCGATGAAGTTAGCGAAACCACACGACTTTGTCTTAGGAGAGCGAACTCAGAAAGTTTGGTCACGATTGTAGAATTACCACCAAACAATCTGAGGCGCCAACTGATTCCAAACCGCATCTGCGACCGTCTCTGCACAACATCTGACTGCGTAGTTTGCCCATTCGGCAGAGAAGAGGACTGCATGAGATCTTTTGTCATTTATACGATCTAGTGCAGGAAATGTGGTGAAGAGTGTGTTGGTGAGATTGCACGACCACTTTTTGTTCAAGTCAATGAGCAAGTCGAGTTTCTGCGCGTCTACCCTCTAGGATGTCATCAAGCTCTGGCTCACAACGGCTTCGATTATGAATTACAAGCCACAATTCTTGCCTACGAAACTGAAATCTCTGCGCGCAAAACTGTCGAAGCGTTTTGGATACACGTCAAAAATCCAAAAATGAATCGCAGAGAAGAGTGTCCCACTATAACCAGTGAGCTACTCGCATTGTGTAACATCTAGCTTGAGATATGACTTCTGGCAGAGAGTCCCACATTGTTATCAAGTCCAAACGCGTCCGGTCGTCTTCATAACATCCATCTGACCGCAGGACTTGTTAGGAGGTTAGTCGTCGGTTTCACTGGGTTGGCTTGTGATTTTTCGTGCATAACCTTCAACTCGATGCATGGTTGGGGTATGTTTGTCGGGATATTCTCATGAATTGACTTGACACTTTCAGGCTCTGACAGAGGGAAGGAGGCTGAAACGTCAGCCAATACAGCAAACTTTATAACAACCTCGTGTATGGCTCACATCTTTAGATATAACGATCTACTTATTGTGGTTTTTCTGTACTCTTATGTGTGTCACACTCTATTTACTCTTTACGGGTCATAGCCCGGAGTTTCGTAAAATTCCAGAAAATTGAGACAAAGTTAAACTACATTTCTCACTACAAATCGTGGCCTTTGAGACCAATGCAAGCTTGCACAGAGAAAAAAGAATAAAAGTTGTCAGCTTCATGCGAATCTTCTCTTTCCTGTGAGGGTCCTCAAATGTCAGACGATTTTTCCCACTGCTGGTTCGGTTTCCTGGTTGGAAAAAGAAATGCTCTCTTGAGAGAACTAAGAAAATGCTTTTCCACGGAGCGACGTTTGTGCTTTTGGTTAACAGTAATTATTTGTATTTCCGTCAGAAAATGTGAAAAAATTGTCTGGGCAAGTGTGAATGAGTTTCTCCAGCTTCAAACTGTTTTTCTCATTGGAAATCATGCCGGTTTTTTTTCACTTGCTCATTCCGAGATCATCACTCGTCCTAAATCCATCCATTCTTTTCTTCATCTCCTGTTTTTCACAGGATGCTGTTCAGTAGAGCTGCACGCATACCAGGAATCCATTCAAATCTTCATATTTCGATGACTCAAAGTCTCTTTCTTCTTTAAAGGACTCGAGCTTGAGAAAATTTTTAGCTTTCCGAGCGTGTTCGCACTTGTTTTCTATGTCTCCCGAATTTCGATTTTTCACCAGTACACATTCCTGCTCAATATCTTCTGAGACTTTTTTTGAAGAGGTTTTTCCACCGAGAGTCCAAAAATTACGGCCTGTAGAAGAATAAAAGATGCCTTGTTTTGAATAAGCTGTAATTGTCGATGTTTTCAGCGGTAACTATCCATACTCTTCTGGGCTAGGATTCATGAACGCATAGCCAAACGAAACCGAGTTGGCAAACCAACTTTTGCGTTTCGCGCCCCATAATAGTACGCTGTCTATGGGATAACCAATCAGGCTAACCATCGTTGGTTTGGAGGGTTAACTTTTCATGACTCCCAGCTTTGTATGCTACACTTTGCTCCATTAGGGAAAGAATACGATAATACCTTGCAATGGAATCTTCAAGGCCAATATCTTTCATCGAGGCTAGATTGGAATGATATTCCAAGCAACTTTTGACAATAATAAAGCACCAAAGTATTATTGACAGTTTGGATAACAAAAAAAAAACATTCCTATAGTAACTTAGGCTTACCTGACTATAGTAGCTGTTCTGTATATATTGAAAATCGCTAAAAGCATCATTTCCAGCTGTGAAATGGCTTCTGCACAATACCTCAACACATGTATTACTTCATAATACATGATAAATGACAGTGCATAGCTCGTCATTATACCGCAATATGCCTAAAATTTTGAAAATTGCTGGAAAAGTGGAAAATGCCTGGGAGAACGCACCTTATTCGTGGTGAACTTTATCGCAGAATCTAAAATGTACACCACCGATTGTGCCACTACAAAATTTCTGTAGTGAGACAACTTGTAATAATTCGCAATGATACGAATAATAATAAACGAATGAAATCCGCAACTGCAGATCACGGCTAAAACGTTTGAAATATATTGGACAATTGCAGGAGGCACACATTGCGACATCTCGTCTTCCTCCTGGGTATAATCTTCCATAAAAGGCTTCTGAAATAGGGCGTGGTTAGGAAGTGGGAAGTTCTTTTTTTCGCAATGAATCTCGCTTGCTACTAAAAAGTCTATGAAATGAAGTAAGTTAAACGAATTCTACGATAACGGTAGGAATAGACAAGGTAGTTGCACCTATCTTGGATTTTTCTCCAATGCTACAGTCTGTTTCACTGTGGAATATAGTTGAAGAGCCGCAAGAGAAAAGAAAACGCAAGGAATTGAGGAATTGGGCAGCGAGTGGATAGGGGGTGAGAAAAGCAGAGAGTTTGCATGATTACCCAACTATTACCGCGTTTCGAATAGTCTATACGAGTTATGTCAATTCTGATTTCCTCAAAGCGAACAAAAAGGGCAAACTCATCAATGACATCAGATGAATTCTTTATACCATGGTTCATAGGTAAGTATACAGGTAGCTTCCCTTGATTATATCCTTCCGTTCGACTAACATTATACTGCTCGTGCTCTAGGAATGAAAGTTTAGCCGAAGGAGAACTTTACTAGGGCACCAACGACGCTTTCCCGCCCTAGCAACTCATATGAGCGGGGTAGAAATTTGCACTACAATTGAGTCCGGCACGATTCCTCGTACAAATTATGGCTGTGCTGCTCTTATTATGGATTGAATTATGGAACGTTGGTCTTTTCCGTCTACTCTTTGCAAATCAAAAGAGGAAGCGGGTTATCGCACATTTTGTTTGACTTTTTATTTTTCTTACTTTCTATTTACTAGCGCCCCTTCGGGACGCTAGGAAGTGGGGTGGGGCAGCCACTTGAGGTTCGTGAAGGAGCTCTAACTCAAGAAGTCCTTAGAAAATAAACAAAATCGCAAAACTAATCATTAACTGAGCTCGAATACAAATCCTGCTCATAATTCTGTACCAACCTTGCCCCCCTATGCCTGCTGTTTTCCGGCTTACGGCGCTTTGTTAAAGAGATTATCAATTTAAATTTTCATTTATGAATAGCTATGAGGCCCCAACATATGCCTTAACTTATGGGCAGTGTTTATGATCACCGCGTTTTCCAGGCACTGACATTCTCTGGATTTTCTCCATGAGCTGATTCTCACGTTCTACAAAATGTTTTGAAATCGTTCCTAGACCCGTAGTATAGCCCTTGACAAAGCCTTTTATCACACGGATGTACCATGTTGATCTTGTCCATCGAACATGCCAATACCAGCTGCACGACACCGCTGCCTATGGGGGACAGCCAGCACAACTTGTAGGTGCGAACCGCCTATCGGCTCCCAAAAACATTCTTTTTCACCCGTTTGGAAATGTAATTATATTCGTTTTCAGGAAATTTATTGTGCATTGTTAGGATCTAGACCAAGGACCTACCAGTATTTGCTATACGAAAAGAGTTGGTGCACTGCTGTAAAAGAAAGTGTATCATAGGTCACAACAATTCCGATTCCAAGAACGTTCACAAGAAATTGAAGAGAATACATTCAGAACGTAACAAAAGCAGAGAACCTTGCACAATATACTCTATGACCAACTATGGAACTGCTCTATGTCGCTTCAAAAATAGGTATTTCAACTTTTTTCAGAAAATGAATCTTCTCTTAAGGCAGACCAGCTCGGCCAAAATGACACTGATAGAACGAACTCCTAACGGAAACGGTTTTAAAGGAAAATGCAGAAAAAGCTTGTGGTTATCTGGAGAAATTATAGGCTATATTCACATCAGATCTTGAATGGGCTCAAATTCTGAGGCGCTTTCAGCTTTTTGTGAGACGAAAAAAGTAGTTGAATTCATGATGATATCAATGCACTAGAATTGGAATTCATTCGTTTTCCCACGACACGCTCGCAAATCGCTTTTCAGGAGAGCTTAAGTATTTCCTATGCATAGATGGAAAAAATGGAGTGTCCGGAGATGTTTTGACTATGTTTTGGGCTTCCGCATACACTAGATTATGAGCGTATTACGACAAAAAGTTGGAACACCCCCCGAAAAAATCACTGAAAAATTCCCATGAAGACCGGCCAATGCAGCATGCCTGATATGTATGTGCCTCCTCAATGGAAATAACGTGTGGCAACGTCGAGGCCGTGCGTCTGAGCTGCGTCAGCGATGCGACTAGCCCTATTCTTCATCAGATAGACGTACGCGACTTATGAAGATGGACACATGGAGATCCTTCCGAGCCAAAAAATAAAAGAAAGAAATCATAAAAAATGAAAAACCGAAAAAAAGTTTGTAAATTGAAGTTGCAGTTGTGGCAGCAAAGGTATCATCAAGGACACGCGTTATTTCGCCTCTCATTAATGAGAAAAAAGCAAATAGTTGGGTACCATGCAATTTTATGATTTGCAGAGAGACTGTCATGGCCTAGCGATCCAATCAGAGTGTCTAAAAGAGCACTGAAGAAATAACGTGTACGGAGCTCAGGTGCAAGGGGCGGAGTTCTTCTGCACTCTGATTACTTTTTGCAAATGTTCTACATACGTACTCATAGATTCCTGCGTACTGTCTCCGGGAAGGCTCAATTGAAGCAAGGGCACGAACTGATTCGGCAAGATACATAGCAGAACTGGGATAGACAAGAAGGCAGCACTAAGTCCTCTTATTTTTCGACTATTCGTTTAAGAACAGGAATAATGTAGTCCTGAACCAAGAAAATTATATTGAAATTTTCTTCCACGAATTTTTAAGCAGTGAAGGGAGCCAGAGCTTGAGAAAATATGGAAAAAGGGCGCTGTCGTCGATTCGATGGCTCAAAACCCACACATTCAAACCTTTTATACCGCTCACGGTGCAAAAAGCGCCTCTATTCCGAGAGATATTGAAAAAATGTAGAACGCTGGTTATTGAAGGAGCTTTTTCAGTCTTAATCTAGTCACACAATATGCTTGAATCAACCGTTGATTGAGTTATTGTGTTAGTCTTTCTAGACGCATTACAAATTTACCAGTGGCGATAGGTTGAATGATTTCGTGGGCGTGCATGAGAACACTGACAGTACGCAAACTAACTGATGTAATTGAGCAGCACGCTTTCATGTAGTTATGTTTTTCGACACGACATTGTATAAAAAGCTTTATTCAGGAAGGGAGCAAGAGGAAATAGCCGACTAAGAACACGGAGATTTGTGAGTCAGCATCCAATCGGATCATGGAATCGAGCTCTGCGTTGATGACGTTGACGAGGTCAGACGAGAACATGTTCATGCCTCCCTGTAAGCGAGGTAATATGTAGAGTGGGCATAGTAATCATATCAACCATATAAATGAGATTCTTGTGGAGTCGACGAGTGACTGCTTAATTTTACATAGTTATGGACCTAGACTGAGAAACGGTAAAACAAGTTTATTACGAACAATACATTACATGTGATCATAACAAGTTCACTCGTGCCCAGGTTATTCAATCAGTGGAAAGTCCGTAGAGTGCAAGATTGGAAATGCTAGGGGAAATGTCTCGAAAATTACTCCATGTTTCCGAGATCAAGTTCCTTGTTCGTGGATGTCTTCGACGGTGGTCCCCGAGTGAAGCAAAGCCAACCTCGTCCATCTCCCTATTAATGGGGTGGAGCAATTTAGGAGGAGGGGGGGGGGGAGTTGTTGGCCCGTGATAAGGACGTCTAGAAATTTCCTAATGATTATTTCGAAATGCTACAATGACTACTTGGAGAAGAAAGGGAAAACGTCTTCTTTGTCGCCTGTCAAAAAAAAAAAAAGAAAAATTCGTCTAAAATTGAAGTCAGCTCTCCCTGTGACAATAAGTTTGCATTTAGGTATGTCTTGCACAAGTACATATCTTTACTTATTCACTTATTTATTTGTTTGTTTATGATATGCACGCTAAGGTGCGCATAAACAGTTGAGCAAAAAAACTGAAAAGAAAAAACGGAAAAAGATTGAAACAATGTGTTAGATCGTGCGACAACTGTTCGAGAAAGAAAACTGTTACTAAGGAACGGAGCAGCTCAAAGAAAGTGAGAAAGATGACGTCTGATATAAGTTCCCCAGCACGGCGAGTATTCTGATAGCTGTGCTAACCACTACTTAACGAATCTTGCGCCGGTAGACTGCGGGGGATTAGTAGCAGAGTGAAAAAGGCGGATAGCGCCAGGGATAACGTCATTCTCCACGAGCGCTGGAGCATGCATGGAGAATCTGACACTGGATTTTCGGATGTTAGGTAATTCCTACCTCTAACAAACTAGCCTCAGACCCACCTGGGGAACAGTTCCTGGGCAAGTAATCAAGGTGTGTACTAGCCGAGTAGACATTAAGTAATTTTGCATTCTATATGAGATTGGTTTGTAGTATGGATCCATAGTTCTGAAAAACTCCGCCAAGACTACTGCTTTAATGATTATCTTTCCCAGTGGTATCTACAGTCCATCCGAAACCATGGCGGGCGCCGATGACGCCAGCGGGAAATCTAGAGGCAAGGCGGCTGCGTCGCTGGACCTTTGGAATGAAACTAGTGAAGAAATCCACCGATTGGGAATGTTGTGGTTGTTAAAAGCTTTATTTAAAGTGCATTGGATTCCGATTCGGTCGGATAACAAGACATGAGTATTGATCCTGGTCTGTCGGATTCAGACGAGGATCGATACGTATCATTTGTTATCCGACCGAATCGGAATCCGATGCACTGTAAATAACGCTGAAGTGGTAAAGGACAAGAAGGAATACATGTATTGTTCGCATATCTTATTTGCATATCTTGCCCTTTATCACTTTAACAACCATAACGTTTTTTTTTTTTGAATTTGTTTGGGCTCTACTCTGATATTCTTTTATTTTCGGCGAGCTTTCGGCAACTAATGCCTTCTTCAGACCTTAATAATCAGAAATATTACAACATCATCAATTACGTGACAATGATTAGATAAGCAAATCTACCGTATGCTGAGTCGAAAATGCTGAATCTGACAACCGACACAGAGATGCTAATGTATACAACATAATCTTATTGAGAAGGATTTTGTGCTGGTGACAATGACAACGAAGGACCTCACCCCCTAGCTGCTGGTGACAGAATGAGGAACACTGGGCCAGAGAGCGGAGGACTGTCAAGGATCCATCACGTAATCAGCCGCAGTATATCCCTTAACTCATCCTTGGTATTGATCTCTGGCTGATGCCTTCGTATCTTATAACCATAACGTTCCCATTCGGTGGACTTCTTCATTAGTTTCATTCCAAGCAGCCAATTTGGCCGGCGCCGCAGCCGCGTTGCCTCTAGATTTCCCGCCGGTCTCATTGGCGCCATGGTTTCGGATGGACTGTAGATACCATTAGGGAAGATATCCATATAAGATAGGGAAGATAATGATATAAGATAGGGAAGATAAGCAGTAGCCTTGATGGAATTTTTCAGAACCATGGATCCATACTACGAAACAATCCCTATATGTTTGAGATTTGCTGGTGGTAAATCCACGACTCACACGGCGTCTTGTAGGTCGGCTTGGCGCCAGATAACGCAACTGGGGGTCCCGCATATTCCTTACCAAGCCTACCCCATAGTCTCATGTGAAAAATATTGAGGGAGTCTCCAATGCATTCTGCTGACTTCCTCAGAAAGGCCAGTCCTGATTGTCACCTGACGTCCTCCGCATTCCAGTTGTTCTTTGTGCAGATCAATTTGGAAGTCATGGCAGTTTTTCAACCGTCCATGTACCTCTGTCGCGTGTCAGATTGTAATGAGCTCTGTGCAATTGAGTTACACGATGAAAATAATGCCGCTCGTTGAAGGTCATCTTGAAAAAGTGTATTTATCACGTAGGCGGGAGCCCTTTTCGCGGTTGAGGTTCTCGAGCAAATAGGAAATCGGAATTCCAGCTTGCCATGACGCTTGAACAAGGCACTGTTAAAGCTATTTATCGTCGAAAAAATGCGTGCGTATGAAGCATACTCCACGAATGCTTACTTCCTTCCATCCGCACTGCTTTTGTTGCAATAGCGCTCATGAAACGACTTGTTTCATAGATTTCAGGAATGTTTTCTTCTTATCTATCTTTCCTGGATGAACCATCTATCCTTTCTGAAACCTTTTTTTTTGAAAGAAAAAAAAAACGCTTTGTACGGCACTCCGAAAGTTCCTCATTCCCATTTCAATTTTCGAGGGAAGTTTGAAACTAATGAAAACTATCGCATTGTGGTTTTTCTCTCGGCTTTACCATGCCGAACAGTAATTTGAAAAGTGAGTGACAACGCGGACAAAGATGAGGTTGATTTCTGAAGCAACAAAGTATGTACGCATGTATGTGTACTGGCTTATTTATATTAGAAAACAACATACATAATTTCTTATCTAGATGCCTTTTTAGACTGTTCTCACCTGCTACAATTCATTTGTATTTTCGCAACACAACTGCTAGGAGGCGGTGGGCAATTGATAATGATTCGATATACTGGGGTGATTTTAAGAGGCAGTCTTCGACAGCAGCACCAGCAAAAATTTTCGTGATACAGATTATAGGGTGACGTTGGGTTTTCGGCTACGAGAGGCACCGATACATTAGCCAATTCTGTCACTCATAGAAAAGGGAGTTTTAATACTTCTAGTTCACTGATTTAGACCAGCGTGGTCGGGGTGCGCGGGTCGGGTGTGGCAAAAACATCGAAGGTGCTGCCTTTTTCGTCACGTATTTTCGACAATCTGGTGGCTCACATATAGTTTTTTTTTAAAGAAAAACTTGCCTCCCGCTCCATTACGCTACGTCGACTGAGCCATGTCGCAGCACGCATGATAATGCATAGGAGGCGCACCATACCAGACGGGCAGTGGATGCCGGAGGCAAGTGTTTTTTGGAACGGCTGTAGGTCGACTAATCCGAGTTTACCCGCATTTACGTCCGCTTGATTTCTAAGCGTACTTCCCCACGTTTTGGTGTGAATTCGATGTCATTTCTTCTATTTTTTTTATTTTGGCGTTCTCCCATCGATGGAAACAGAGTGCAGTCGTAATTGCAGATAATTTCAGATGAGCGGTCCTGAGCGGTCCTCTGTGGGCTACCAGACCATACATGGATTTGGGCGTTTGCATGTTTTAGAGCTGCTAGAGTGAAAAAAATCATGAGGGAGAACATATGCCACATAGACGTGTTTAGGGAGAAAAAAAAAAGCAAAAGCATAAAGTAAATGGTAAAACAGAAATATCCCTGATCGGAGGCGAGAACAGATGAACCGTGTCACGCCACAACTCGCCTGGGGATACCCGGATACCGTGTCTGGCCTATTTTGTCTTGAGAATGCATAAGTATGTCTTCAGCGATTCTATTGAGTTGTGCAAGAAGTTCGTACGGTTTTTTCACCTCAATTTTTTACTGAGGACCAAAGTCTGTTTGGTTGCATGTCAGTAACCACTTTGTAGCCCTCGATTTACTCTTTGTAGATATTCTGGCCAATCTCCTCAATTCTCGCCACACCTCATTTTCTATCGCCTGGAGTGCGAAGCACCGTTTCGACTAGGACGACAACCTTCGATCACTCCTACTGTTTGACTTCTATCGTGAGTCGAATGCAATCAAATACGCAACAGTTGTCAAAGACTTGTAAAGAGATGCTATTACTGTTGAAAAGGCGACGCAGCAATGGATGCCCACATTGGAGAGGTTAATTTCAGCTTAGAGGATGTCCCCCTTCCAAAAGTGGAGTTTGAAGAACAGTGAGATGTTTACGCGCCAGCTTCTGCTCCCGACGTAAAAAAAGAACCACCAAAAATGTTAAATTATAGCGAAAACTAAGTTCAACTAATTCATTTCGCGAAAAACTCCGAGGCGCTCAGTATGAGGTGACTCCTCACATTGAGAGAGCGTGCCGCCTCCAGGCAAATTCCACTAAAACGGTATCCTACATTCTACAATAGAAGGTAAACTAACTCACATAATCTCTAGAACACCGAAGCAGTCCCTGACTACTCATTTTGGTCGTTTTCTTGGGCAATTTCTAGAGTTCCATAGAGGAGTTGCAGTTGAAAGTCACAAATTGGGTCATCCCAAAGAATGCGGCTCTTTAATGAAAAAAACCGAGGAGCTGCTCCGTCTCTGATTACATTAATAGCAGAAAATAGGTGCTACATAAATCACTTGTTGTGAATTATGTTGTTTGTAAAAAGCAGTAATTCCAGTGCCCCTGAAAAAGAGCACGAACTTATTGCCCAACCCAATAGTTGCATAGAATTACTGGGACTATTCTAGACTTTCCAAAACATTTGGAATTTCCAGACTTGAAACTCATCGCGAATGCTACATTTTGGGAAACTCGTTTTCCGAAAAAAAATCGATCGAGTCGGTTTATCAAGCTTAAAATTGCCTAAATAAAATCAACTGGGTCCATGTTAGCAATTCAACTGGAGCACAAAGAAACTAAAATCGGAAAGAGACCTGATGCTCCCGGCCGAATAATTGCTGTTGTTTTTTTATATTATTCTTTTTGTAAAATTGTCGAGATTGTGCGTCGTACTCTCCTCATCACTTTGAATTCGTTGTGAACCTCGATAACAAGAGAAAGACAGGCATTTTCTAATGAAGAAATATGTAGTATTTTTGAAGAGCTTTCAGCAAGTAGAGCCAAAAAAAGAGTATAAAATGAAAGCACATTGTAGAGAAGAGCTCCAAAAACAACTCTGTAATGAAAATTTTATTTGAGCACCAGATAGTATTTCACAGGATCATGAATGTCAACCTATCCAGAAAAAAAATTCGCCAAAGCCATTGCTCCAGAGGCCATATGATTATTATGATATATCACAATGTGGCAGACAAAAAAGGCAAGAATTTCACACCAGGGGTGTGCGTTAGAAAAATTTCGGATTTCGTTAATCCGTTAGTCCGTTACGTTAGGGCAAAAATGGCCGTTACGCGCCAATGCGTTAATTCGTTACGTTAGTAACGCACACCCCTGGTTCACACGCTGCTACCAGTTCATGATCTTTGAGCACCTCTGTTTCGTCCATAACATAGGCGAAAATTTCAGCTGTAGAGAGATGTTACCGAAAGAGAGCCTCTCCGTGTGTATCCTCGTTGGTTGAAGGAATCCCGAGATTGACCACTTTATTAATAGTCCTATTAAGGCCGGCATCCATGCCACGAAAATATCAGTCATCTGAAAGTTGAATTGGTACAATTGCACCTATTCAGAGATGTGAATACCTTAGAATGTGTAGGCAAAAGCATGACTACTGATCTGCAATGTCGTAGTTACTGTTATAATCCTAAAGTATGTGTTGATTTAATTGGATTTATGATGAAGCAAATTTTTAAGTTACTGTTAAGATCTTGTCACGTGGACCTCGAAAATCAGCTCTCAAATCTTGGGAGTCACTATGATTGATTCCATGCAAAAAGTCCAAAAATGAATCGCAAAGAAGAATGTCTATCCAACACGCGAGAAAACAAGCCGTATCTGACAAGGGAAGGATACTTCATCAGTATCGCCTTTTGTGGCGAGGTGTATATTGCCTTACGCAGCTCGCGACGCTGATTCCAAATCTGTTTTCATCTGTTCCTAAAAATGTCTCTGTGAGAAGTTACCCGTTTTTCCATGTTACGCTCACGTAGGGCGCAAGAGGTTGATGGTCGAGGTGAGCCGTGGCGCAGTGGTAAGTATCTTGTTCTTCAGGACCAACATCGCGAGTTCAATTCCCCTCACAGTCTGGTGCTTTGCATTTTCCTTCCACGTACTGTTTTCCTTTGAAAATCCATGCTATGCAGTTCTATAGGGTTTTCCACCTGCAAAGTTATCTTTGGCACTATTCCACTTTCACCGACCCAAGATCTTCAAAAAACCTTTTTGGCTGAAACTTTGCGTAGAGGGGTTATTTGGGGTGCTGAACACAAATATCGTATTCATTTTGTACCGTAGTCCCATTTTTTCAGGGTTACGGTGGGTGTACTGTAGGTACTGTATGTCTTGAAACTCTGCCTAGGGAGGTTATTTGAGGCGCTGATCTTGTTTATCAACATTATTTTGCGTGCCACCTTCGTTTTCTACCTGAAATTGGCATTTTATCTGAATTTCCTACCGTATCCCTACAAAAATAGGGTTGCGGTACAAAATGGACACGATATTCGTGTTCAGCACCCCAAATAACCCTCCTAGGCAAAATTTGAGAGTATTTCGTGATACACGGTTTCCACAGTATACCCACCGTAACCCTGAAGAAATGGCGTTACAGTACAAAATGGATACGATATTTGTGTTCAGCACCCCGAATAACCCCTCTACGCCAAGTTTCAGCCAAAAAGGTTTTTTGAAGATTTTGGGTCGGTGAAAGTGGAATAGTGCTAAAGATAATTTTGCAGGTGGAAAACCCCATAGAACTGTATAGCATGGATTTTCAAAGGAAAATAGTACGTGGAAGGAAAATGCAAAGCACCAGACTGTGAGGGGAATTGAACTCGCGATGTTGGTCCTGAAGAGCAAGATACTTACCACTGCGCCACGGCTCACCTCGACCATCAACCTCTTGCGCTCCCTGAGCGTGACATGGAAAAACGGGTAACTTCTCACAGAGACATTTTTAGGAACAGATGAAAACAGATTTGGAATCAGCGTCGCGAGCTGCGTAAGGCAATATACACCCCGCCACGAAAGGCGATACTGATTAAGTATCCTTCCCTTGTGAGATTGCTGTTATCATTCAAAAGACGGCACTAGAGTGATCGGCTCAAGTGCTCAGTAAGCGTAAAGGTTGTTTATCGAACTGCCCATATCTGGCTATGTGCGATTTGTCGGAACGTAAGCCAGAATAACGTCGTCTGGGGCCCACAAAATTAACCCCATCATTCATGTTTCTTCCAAGTGAAGAAAAAAACTGCAAACTCACTTGAAAGTAGATGTCGATGACAGCTCTAATATCAGAGTTTGAGTAGAGTTTGAGCCAGAGAAACACAAAGGCTGACCATCTGATAAAACTATAGATCAACTGCACTATCAACTGAAAAATCCAATGTGATATGTATGCATACCTATTGAATTTTGTAAATGAACCATGTCGTAACTGTTTTATTACCTTACCACTCCCTAGATCTTTTTATACCTTCTAAAGTTCTATTTTTAACATATTTTCTCCTTCTTTTTGGCTTTAGAATCATGTTTTAACCATATCTTTTTTCCGCTATTCGCCAGTTTCGAAATGAAATAAATTATTCAAGTGCAAGGTTTTCTGGATTGTTGGCGGAGACAAAGTTGTTGAGATGCATCTTACAAGCCAAAAAAATTGAAGATGTGAAGTCTGCTTCGACTCTGCACTTTGAAGTGAAAGGATGTTCTGAATTTGAGAAAAAGCTAAACTCGGCGTTACACCCCATGTCAACTCATATTTTGTGCTGAATGCTACGAGCGAAATCATACCTGTAGGAGCAGTCCCAAAGATAGTTTTGACTGCATCCTTTTCACTGAATCCGAGCTAGCGATGCCACTGAAGTGTCGACGAATAACCACATAACAACCGATGGTTGGCAACGCATTTGCTGCGCAAAGTAATATTGATACCTGTCGAAGCTCAGCCTGCAACACTAATCATATTTCTCTCATCACGATATTGCTGCGAAAGCCAGAGAGACCCACGATGTGAGTACATCCGGAAACGATCGTCATGCTATAAGAAACGATGGTTATAAAGACCACAATCATATACCATAGAATGGTGAATCTTGGCCTAAGTAGATTATTATAGTTTTGTGTTTGAGGTGCCTTTGACGTGAATACAATTGTTTTTCATTTTTATAGCTGTTGGTGTACTTTCATCAATTTTCATTGAACGAGGGGTACCGCTTTGTACCAAGAGTCCTCCTATCAACCAATGTGTCAAAATTAGGTCGGACCAGAGTATATACGAATAAGGTCCACACTATCACTTCCGGCCAACCGTGTTTCTCAGCATTTGCGTGTTATACGGCATCAATCCAGGTAATACAGTGCGTATCAAAATTAAGTATCCACTTCGTAGTAGATCATCTTTGTTCGTCTGAATGCTGGCATAAAGGGCTGACATCTTTGCAAGCATCACTTGTTGATTGCTCTCTGTTGTTATGCATCGTCGTAGAACCGCTCTGACCTTTGCTGAACAGGCTGAAAAGGAAGCCCCACACGTCGCAAGATTATCCTACCGAGCGATTGTGACTCAACTGGATAGTTCTCATATATGTGTGAGCTGGTATCTGCGAAACCCGACTGCATACCATACCATACCCGCGTGTTCGCCAGACTGCAACGCAGTTGAGAGCATGTGGGGCATAACTGTACGCCGAGCTTACCGAAGTAACAAGCATTACAATACGGTCGACAGCTTGAAGGCGGCGATATAAGAAACTTGGGGCCAGATTGGCAGCACCACTGTACGACACCTGCGAGAAGTATGCCGCGAAGGATTTTTGAGATTATCCGGAGCAATCGTGGACTGATCGACTATTAATTGTTTAGTTACAATGATGTGGAAACAGGAAGGTAGCGTTAGTGCATACCTAATTTTGTCACTGTAGCAGTAGGCAAGGAGGACGATAATTACAACTGACGTTTGAACACAATTTCTTCTAGAATGAGGCCTTACGCAACTTGTAATTATATTGGCTTATTCCACTGTAATTTCTCAACTTGACACTCTCTAATGCTCCTAATTTGGTTGTTACCAGGAAAGTTCTAGGCAAGGATGTAATCAACTCCGCTCTTGTTCTTTGCTCTCGTTTTGATTCCTAGAACACTGTGTTTTCGCTTTCAAATCAGAGATGAGGAACCACACTTCTTTCTATCCACCTCAATGTCATGGAACAACAGGCCTAAATCACTACGAACTCAACCCAGAACGCTTGTAAAGGGAACGGGTGCTATAAATGTACTGCCGCAAATGTTTTTTCTTGCGAAAAATGAGAACATACGTATGTAAACGCAGGGATGGTCGTACAGCATGGTAGGATGGAAGCTGAATACGCTGAACAGAGAACAAGAGAAATTATGTACAGATCGAAATGGAAGGAAAAAAAACTACGTAAGCATGTGAATCCCTACGCCGATTTCACATCAAATCAAAACTATGGACTGTTTTTAAGCGGCTATGAAGAGAGCTGGCTGATGTTGTGGGACCTGGCAAAATAGGGACCTCTTTCACCTTCCACTTCTCATATTCTCCTCATTGTATCCTCTTGGAATCAATCTCTCTAATCCTCTCTGATATGTGAATCTTTGGTCCAGCTTGGTGTCTACCAATGCATAAGAGGATAAATCCTTATTTCCTGGTGTCCTTATCACAAAGGAGAGGAACTTTGGAAACTCTCGCATAACTAGAGCAGGACCTACGGCATAACATCCTTCAAAAACAGCGTGAAGTTTTCCGTAAATAGGAAGATAGGGCCAGAAACTCGTATATGAGTTTTTGACCGAAAATAATATGTGCCATCCTCCTGGACAATGTTTACAACATCCTAAGCATGTTTTCGCCTCTTCCATCCTGGAAATGACTGATCGTGTCTCTGTTAATGGCCGCATTATGAACCCCTGCTGAGCAGACATCTTCGCTGTGCATTACCCGAATGGAAACCTTGCGTTATTCGTTCCTATTATCATCTACTTATTCTGGAAGTGTTGAAAAAAGCATGGATCTCAGTGTTTCTAGGCAGCACCATGTCAGACACACAGTGCGCAAGCATAAGGGCTTTTATAGGAGTAATAAAATATGTACGCAAATCATTACGTAACTCTAACTCTAAATAATTAATACTTGCCTCACAATAACAGCAGTTCTGTATAGATTAAATATGGCTAACAGCGTTATTTCTAGATGTGAAATAGCTTCTGACCCCTTCTTCAACAGCCCAATAAGCTGTGGTGAATCCGGCAGAAATTGCAGGGCGTAGATATACCCCCAATTGCATTTAGCCTACAAGTTTGGAATTTCATGATAAAGTGGGATGGAATTGACACAACGTACCTTATTTGTCATGAATTGTGTGAGAGAATCTATTATGTACACAGTCGATTGCATCGCTACGAATTTTTTGTAATAGCATAGTTTGTGAGAATTTGTGACAAGACGGACGATAACGTACGAATGGATACCACAACTGAAGATCGCTGCCAAAATATTCAAAGCATATTGGACCGTCGCAGGGGGGATACACTGCCACATTTCTTCTCAACCAAAAAGTTGGCCACAGTTTGTACGTCCTGTAATGAGAGATTATTGAAGCGTGGAAGGTTTTTTTGTCATGGCGGACGTTGGGTAACAACTCAGAATTTGGAAAGTATTTTTCGAACACATACATAGCTATACATGCGCCTGTGGGCAGATGTTTGGTTTGATCCTTCTCTTCGACGGATTTTTCAAAATTCTTTCCAAAGAGGTGATTTGATTAGGTGATCGCGTTCATGTTTCTCATTTTGCAACGTAGCACAGTACTGAGGGTCAGCAAGGACAGGCAGATCAAGTAAAGGATAAAGTGGTCCGGGTTGATCAATCCTGTCATTTGGGATGCGCAACGCATCCGACTTCATCTGAGCATCGTAGAGGCATTGAATGTGTACAATGTGCCCTGTATAGTGACTTGGTGACTTGCATGGGGGGGGGGCATCCGATTAAGCAAGTCAGTGCTTAATCCTCCCAGACTCCTCTGGTACCAATTCGCCGACCCTGGAGGGATCGATGGCTTGGTTAGCCACGGGTGCGGTCAAACCATCGACCGCGTGCGTGCGCAGCAAGCCTCTTACCATTGCACCATACGCGTCCTGGACAAACAGAAAGTACCGTGAATGTACTATTTCGTATCAGAATTTCATATACATACAGGGTGACAAGAAATTATGAAACGGGTAGGAATGACTCTTATTTTTCTTAGCGTCATAGTCTTATTGAGTGTATAAAACAAATATGTTTGTACACTAGCGGACAATCCACATAATTGTCACCATTAGCTTGAATGTCCTTCTTTATGCTCTCCTAGAACTCATCTGCAGTTGTCACCACTGCTTTCAGGAACTCCAAAGAAATTCAATCCAGACTTTACCCGGAGAAACATTCACCGCTACAGAAGCCCAGGGTCGAACAAATTACTTCAATGCGGACCAGATGACATGACTTGTTGGGTATGAGTTCGGCTATTTCGACGACGAACCACCCTATGTTCGAATGCGGGATTTTCTTGTGGGATACGAATATAATCGTTGCACTGCTTTGAGTTTCTGTGCATTTTCGAATTTGGGGACACGACCACCGTAATGCTAGAAGGACTATATTTCCTTGTTCAGATAATTACAGGCACTAGGTAAAGTGGATGATGTAGCGCAAAAAACTGGATTGGAAACTCCGTTCCATAATTTTTTGTCACCCATTAAAACATAGCACTAAATCCGTATGCCACACAGACATCACTAGAGCATTTTGTCAATGAGGAAGTAAGTCTTGGACCCCACAAGCATGGCGTGAAAAGTGCAGTAATCACATGGTGCGTGCAGCCCATCAGAGTCGAGTTGCATATGGACTTGGTGTGAGACTTCCAGAAAGTGTTACATGCCCGGTACAAATTATTGGATTCAGAGCAATTATATTAACCCCTCAGTAAAAAGGCAGCGCTTGAATTGATTACGTTCTTAGCAAAGAACGCTTCAATTGCAGAGCAGCAAGGTCTACAGCGAGGAAAAAACCTCGAAAACCTTCTTCAAAACAACTATTTTTATAGGAGAGACAAAGAGATATTTGGCTGATGAAGGTCTATGACACTCGCACCAAAAATTTTTTGCAAACGGGTTACTTTGCTTGAACAAAATGTGACTCTCTGACTCCGATTACCTACAGGCTCGAGTGGTGCGGTTATCAGAGGCTGTGTCAGAGCATCTGCGACACTGTGTTCAGCGAGTTGATGATGCTCGAGTATAATCACACCTATCTCTATGGAATTAAAAGAAAACTGAGGGTTTCCTTCGAATGTTTTTGCGCAGAATGTACGTGAGAACATCCGCACTGTTCTTCCGGACTTAGATGGTGAGAGAAATCTTCTTTTTTTGTGATTATCACTTGGTTTTAGTCATTTTCTTTTCTTGACGTTCTCATCGTGGTTGATTGCGAACCGCTTCTTTTGAAGTATAAGTTCTCTCTTATTTTGCAACAAGAATAAGCCATTCACAACTATCCGATGATATATTTCTTCCTCTCACACCATTTCTTCCTCATCTATCCACAATTGAGTTTTGATAGCAATAAGTGATGCTATTCTCTTCTGTAACATACCGGTTTGGTTTTTTCACCTCTAAAAAATTACGCTAGGACTCAAAGAGGTTGTGGATAGGAAGAGACAGGATTACAGTTCCTACTACGTATTGCGGAATCCTGCCTAGAAGTGGTGGTTAATGGTTCATCGTCCATATGGTTTTCCATTACCATCCTTTTAATTTAAACTCACCTCTAAAGCGCGCTAGGACATGTACTAGAAATATGTTGTGGATGAAATCGAACAAGAGAATAAACATAAAAACAAGCATCATCCAAATAAAGTAGAACTCTATGCGACCTGCAATGTTGGCCGGCCACTGCTCTTCACCATCAACTTCCTCAATACCTGTCCCTCCTCCCGTCCCCCTTTCATTTTTATTAGGTTGATGCAAAAGAGATGGCGCTCTTTGTTTCAGAACCATATAATTTGGTCTGAACGTAGTATGACGTTTCGTTCTATATGTATACGAGGTGTTGGCCATTGCTAGGAACCACGGAATAACATAAAGCTTCCAAAAATCCCGTCTCCTGATTTCAGGATGCTAAGAATTTTTCTGTAATACCACAAACAACACAGTCCAAAATACCTTTTTTGTGTTAGGTCAGGACGTCACTACCTACCCCACATGGGAGCCCCAGCGCAACGGGACTGCTGTTGGTGTAACAGAGACGAGCACTTTTCGAAGCTTTCTCTTCGGTATCTCTAGGACTCTTGGTAACTGATCCTCCTCGAGCTGCTTTTTGGAGACAACACCCTGCGCACTACCTGCNAAACGGGTAACTTCTCACAGAGACATTTTTAGGAACAGATGAAAACAGATTTGGAATCAGCGTCGCGAGCTGCGTAAGGCAATACGCACCCCGCCACGAAAGGCGATACTGATTAAGTATCCTTCCCTTGTTAGCTGTGCCCGTATCCGTGAACATACCCAGTAGGATCCTGGACTTCCCGCTCTCCCAGGAGTGGACGATTTTCTCTACCAAAATGTGAGATATATACTACCTTCGGTATCACCTATAATCACTGACTGAGAAAAGTGTCTCCGGCATAGTACACTCATTTTTATCCTGGAAACTCAACTACTATCTAAGAGCGGGTAAGTCACAATTTTCCTGGGTGCGTTCATGAATACGGGGCTTGGCAACGGGGTTTCCTGGTGTTCTTGGATCAAAAGCTGACGTTTCTCATGTTGCCGTACCCATTGCGTAGCTATAGTGGTGGTTGTGGAGGACCTTGTGTACCCTTCGTAGTTAGCCAAAATAAGGTTAACTAACAATCTTGGTCAACTGCTCAGGCTACTCGTACTAACAAACCCTTCGTAGTATTCATTTTTTGAAGATTTTCATGGTCATCCTGACCGTTGACGATCCTGAATACTATTTAGATCCAACTCGGATCCACTGGATGGCTTTCCCCCTACTCTACCTCTGAACTAGCTAGCTTAACACTATGCTGTCAACTGCGCCAAAATCTCAGGAAGCAAGGAATCCATTGCATTTTCTCCAAGTTGGGTTGATTTTTACCCCATAGTATGCTTACCTTGTCCAAAAATGTGATGGAAATCGCCGTAGACGTCATGCAGTGAACCCAAACAATGAATCGAAAAAACTAGTCACTGCGCATAAAACTCTGGATCTCCAACGGGTTAGGACCCGCGTGTGCCAGTTCACTATCCACCTTCACCGGTTAAACCATCCAGTCAAGTTTTCTAATTTCTATACAATGAATCTCGATTCTTTGTAAGAAAATCCTGACGACATCACTGCAATCTCACACCTGCCCTTATGTTCCATGAATTGCCTTCCTTTCTTTGGTTTTATCACTATGTAAGTAGTTCTAAAAGAAGAAATTGTAGCCGTGAAGGTGCTGGAGCTGCCATGTTGGCCATGCTGACAACGATCTTGGAGGCTTCAAACCGATGTTTACACCGGATTTGTAGCGGGACATTCTTCTGTGGTGCTCGATTTCCTTTGAATTAAGCCTTCAATGGAAGTTGTATCAGTAAGAATTTGCTGCAGCTGTCCCAACAAGGGGTTAAGTCTGATCCTCTTATTTTTCTGTACAAAAACTGAAAGCGTTGTCGTCTAGGTAACCGAAATGCTGCATTAGTTTGAGGAATTTTTTGGATGCTTCCCATTCTTCCTCAGATTTGTACTTTTGCAGGATTTTTCCTATCCTGAAAACCTTTGAGGGAATAACGAGGTGACAAGAATGAATTGAAGGATATGTTGTGGGGAAGCTGTACCTGATCACATGCTAATTTACGCATAGTCACTAATTTAATGGAATTACCTCACTGGAACTAAAACTATTTACAGATCACAGTTCTTCATTGAAAGTGAGGATTCCGATTATTCAGAACTGAGCCGATTACAGGCAATTCCTGGAAGCATTCGATTATTTCCTGAAATCCTTGGCAACTCTCTCAGACGATGATTACCTCCTAGGTGATTATGTAATCGTACTTATTTTCAATTGTTACTGTGCCTTAGCACTAATAAAGTAGAGATAAAGTAATACTACTATGCATCGTAAGCCAGATAAGAAATATGCACCGTTCCCGGAGGGATGCCTTCCTCTTTTCCTATCCTTCACCAACAATACTATTTCTTACTTTTACTGCACCAAACATATGTACGTGTTCTATCATGGTGCCCTCACTTCCTATGGACCAGCAATTTCGCTGTGAACGCTGGTTATCCCTATTGTCTGGGACTGTCCTGAAGGAGTGAAATGCTCAGCATAATCCATAAAACTAGCCTATTCCATCGTCGTACAGGATATCCCAATACATCACTTTCATGGATTTCCATTCACAGATTCATCGAGAAAGGAGGTATAAGTTGATTAATCGTTGACACAACCAATCCTACCAATACCAATACCGTCAGCTTCCAATTTTCGCGGAATTTATTAGGTGGCAGAAGTTTTTTTCTACGCAAGTCGGACGTGCAGCATTCGGAAGCTGTTGCCTCGATTTTCATTTTTCGCCATCTGCTTTCGTCAGCCAAGCTGTCGTCAGCCTCAGGCCAGAGCTTCAGGTTTTTGAGTGAAGGAGTTCGTGAATCATTTCGAGTTCAAGCTTGGATAAACATGCCTCAAAGGTTGTAGCAAGGAAGTAAGTTGATTTCAGGATAGTTGATCTGGATAACGGTATGGAGTTCCATGAGGCTTGGGATATTATCAAGGAGTCGAGCAATCTAATGGCTAGCTAATAACGTGTTCATTAGAGCAACAAAGAGGAAGAGCCTGAATCTGTGCAGAAGAATCGTAGTGACTGTAGGGGGAAGCATCATGAACAGCAATGAGGAACCGAAGCAGTTAAATAGAAGATCCTCCAATTCCTGGGATTTTTAACGAATGGCTCTGGTGGCTTTTTGCTCAGGCCTTCCTGCATTTTTGTCCAGGCCTTCCTGCAATTTTGTCAAGGAGAAAATTTTGCCGACTATTACTTTGGGTTCGCCACCTCCAAGGTACCTGTCTATTTTCTGGATATTGACAGTATAGGAATTCGACAGGTTTTTGGAATTAGTTCAATTCCAAAAGTCAGAAGGAATCGAATTGTTTAGAACCGCAACGCGCTCCTAAGAAGTAGGCGTTCTACTACAGCTGCTCATCAGAAACAGCTAGTGTGGATTCTGGGATTCTGGGACCTGTCTTACTTCTGCATATTTAAATCGGCCCGGCTCAACTTTCTACCACTCAACATAAAATGACCAGATGCTGGCGATTCCATTTATCAGCAAGGATTCACTGGACCTGGAAGACCAGCTGTCAATGGCCGCTGGCGGTGGAGATCGAGAGACCACTGAAAAATAGCGTAACATTTCAAGAGGGCGTTCCGTAAACTGAAGGATGAGAGCTTGTGGATGTCCGCCAACGTAATGAAATTTACTACTTTATACATATATTTTCTACTCGTTTTCGTCGTTGCCAAACTTTTCGTCATTGGCTTCTCTCGCCTTCTCTAGGTTTTTCCTCTGGAATAGGTGTTATGGAGAAAATATGGAGCTTTGAAATCCTTGATCTTTTGGAATACTGTTCATAGGCATTTGTTTTTGTGGACAGGATCGTTACTTTATCACTATTTATAGTAGCTTGTACTGCTTGTTTCACGAAGTTTGCGTACTGGATGAGGTCCAGGATGAGGTAAGTCCAGTCATATTCCTCATCGTATTGGACTTGGGCCAACCAATGCAACGTGGCAGAACCTACATACCTCATCTTGGACCTCGTTCAATACACAAGATTGGTGAAATAGTATATCTAGCTGTTTCTGTTCTCTCAATGTGTTGAAGTTTATTTAGATTCGTTTTAAAATTACTAGTTTCGTTGTCCATATCAGCCTGGAAACGACTCCAGACACTATAAAATGCTGGCAGTGCAAAGAAATGCATGGCGATTAGGTGAAAATTTCCAGGATCTAAGTACAGGATGGATAAAGAAAGACGCATATGGAGCCAAATCCTTGTGTTATAGTCAAGGAATTCCAACTTATTCCGTTAGATTTATGGCTAGGGGCTCGTTATTCAAAGAAGACGTCATTCCTTGGATTTCCATAATTCTATCCATGCCCTTCGTATTTACTGCACTTCATTGTTTTTTCACTATCTATTAGATTGTGACAATGCAATTCATTGTGTCCCATATTTATAGGACCACCCACATATTCTGAGCTTCTAGAAACAGCAGCTATCAAGGAATTTTCCTGCCTAAAATTGTGAATTCCGGATTACAGCAGCTCCTGGGGCGTGAAATCTACATACGAATCAGGACGGAAAAATCCTTGAAAGCTTCTTTTCTTGAAATCTTAGAATTAGGAGTGATCTAATCATGATTTTAAGACCACCTCCAAATTCTGATAAAAAATATTGAAAGAGTTACTAGATCCATGAAACAGAATACAAAATCCGTGAATTGCCAATGACGCATTTTCTCAGGAGAGTGTACTACATTGGAACGTTCAACCAATGCTTATACTGCTGCTGTTACTCAAAATAATCCAGAATTTGTTCGGATACGTGTCCTAACGACTTCTTTTATCCGTTTTCCTCATCACCTACCTCGACGACTCGACGTCACGAGTGAATTTCGCGTCATTCCGTCAATGTCGCAATTGAGCCGATAGCGCATTTATCAGAGAGATCGGCTCAAACATCACCTAGTATTCATAGCCAGGATATTTTCTCATGCTCGGAGCACCTGCTCTCGTAATTTATTGCTGATCTATTTTCAAATCGTGTTATACTAGTAATGTACAACATTTACAGTAGTCATGGTACCAAGATTCGACCAAAGAAGTGACTATATGTAGATAATGCTATGGGGAATCCGACTGTTTTTTTCTTCCTTTTTTGTCTTAGTTTCAAGGACTCCACCTAAAAACTTCGAGTACATACCACCAAGAAGAGTCCTATACGGAACTGCAGCATCCTAGGCATCCTGGCATGTGCCAGCATTAAAAAGCAAAAACTTATGTAACTTTAATAAAAAGCAAAGCACGAAACGGAAACTGAACAATGATGTCTTCATTTTTTTCTTTCTATTCTTTTCTTCTGTTTTTTTTTTCCTGTTTATTAAGTAACTCGCTCGAACTGCTGTCTCCGAAGGCAACGCTTCTAAATGCGGTACCATTCCCAACAATAATTTTTGCACCAGATCCGCACTCTATCGTTTTTGTCCATGAAGGTACTGTGTAAATATTCACGTCTCTTAGGATACAATAGCGTGGAAAAGGCCGCAAATGCAGGAGCGCCCAAGTGTTCAGTTAAAGTCTAACTCGCACATTTTACTTCACATTTATTCCAACTGTCTATGAATCACTTAGCAGTAAATTCCTCCGTTTTTGGACTAGGAGGCCAATTTCTTTTCTGGGCTTTTCTAGAACTGGCACGGCACGGAAAGATTATTATGCTTCACTGTCTGGGATTAGCTACGAGAACAAAAAATTCGGCGATATTCCAAGAAATGCACTTCCTCTCGCCAAGTCCACCTTTATCCAAACCGTATTGAGAAAAAAATTGAGAATTCTATGCAGGTTTGCTGAGGACATTCAACGTTGTACTCGAAGAAATCAAAGAATCTAGTTTCAACCGGAAAACGCTGAAAAAATTAGCTCTTTTCGTTGCTCTATCCAGGTTCTTTTGTACCGCAGCGCTATCCTTATTCTGAACCACTTATTCCATAACTGAGAACACAAATTCCCAGATATCTACCAATGTTCACTGTGGGATAATCTTCTCATATAGACAAAATGGTTGGTATGATGTGTGGATCGCGCGACCCGCCAAGACATGCAGGCGTAGCTCAGTGGATAGAGTGGTGGTTCGTCGTTCTAGTGACCAAGGGTTCGGATCCCGACCGGTGCCGGACTTTGCAAATACTATGCTGCCTAGCCCTACGACCGCGAGATTTATCCAACAAACACCCGCTCAAAACGTAGCCAGGATGGCTAAGTGGTAAGAGTGGCAGATTCTGTCCGGCAGAATCTGTCCCTGCCGCTGGTTCCACTCCGTTGAAGATTCAAAGTTAAGCGCAGGTTCTGCTCTGCAGTTTCTGCGATGCAGTGTTTGGGGTTCACTGCTTCCATCGTCCCCCAGGATCTCCTTCGGGTAGTCCAGGAAGGCTTCCGGCAATTTTTACCATTTCTTTTTAAATTCTTGAGATAGACAAAATAGTTGGTTTGTGAGTGGATGGCGCAAGTTCTTAGTACGTGCAGGCGTAGCTCAGTAGATAGAGCGGTTGATCGTCATTATGGCGCCCGGGGGTTCAGATCCCGCCTGTTCCCGTTTATTTTTCCGCCATAATTAAGCAGATTATATAGTTTTATATTATAGTATACTTATAGTTTTGTTATATTATTATTTATCCATGTATTCTAGTTTTGACCTTAGTCTAACCTCTCCGTAGGCTCGTTACAATCCGTTTTTGTTTACGAAAGAAGGACATTAGAAAGTATTCCGAGCAGTGCAGTACTGCATCAGTACCAGACTCTCTGTAAACATAAATTTTATACTGCTTACATCTATCTATCATCAGGAAACATCTATAGTTGTACATTTTACGGTACCAGACTCTCTGTAAACATAAATTTTATACTGCTTACATCTATCTATCATCAGGAAACATCTATAGTTGTACATTTCACGGCTTGATATTAAATCGGGCTCAACCCTTTTAGAGCAAATAAAAAAGCTCACTGGGTAGTTATAACTCATCCTGCCACCAGATTTATTAAATATTTCCTGGAAATCCCGCGAAGAACATCTGTTTCGTCAATGTTTTATCTAATGCGTTTCTTTCTGGATTATGACAGGGATTAATGACTGAGCAATTCTGTAATTCTTCTTCGGATATCACACCATGCAGCATAGCTTATAAATTTCTCATTCATTAAAAACATCTCAGAGCCTCATCTACTGCAAAAATAGATTGTGGTGGATTAGAAATGGTCCACAAAGTTGATTCCGAGGTTTTTCCTTTCCAGGAATGGAATATGTATAATATATGCCTAGATTGCATTAACTTGTGAACGAGTCCAATAATCCTGGGCCTATGCCCCTCACCTCTCTGTGTATTGGGACCATGGATGTGCTGAAGACAAGAAAAATCCTCACATCCGTGTTTAGGATTCCGATGCTGCTATCAGTCAAGCGTTATCCCAGCGAAGATAAGCCGATTTCGGAACGTTTCCGGGATAACGTGGATATTTCTTGGCAACGTTTCTTACTTGCCTCCCACATGCTAGTTATCCGTGTCTTGTGCAAAATGATTCAATCAAACAAGCACTCTAATGCAAACTCTCCCTCAGCTGACCGAGGGCATAAATAGACGGGGGCGACACAGGATATAAATATGCTCGTAGTCGAAACGTCTCCTATAAATTGCTATGATCGAAGAACACCGAAATATTGTTAGATTATTTCCCCGCATCGCCACAGATGTGACCCTCGTAATCCTCAGCCAAAGCAGCAGCAGCAGTGTCGGCGTCGGCGTAGCATTCCACATTTCATATCCGGAATAGTGCAGCCGGCTTGTACTTCTGGCTTTTTTCACTGGTGAAATCACTCCTGAATTAAAAGCAGTCTCCTGCCATCTGGCTTTTCTCCATGATTCTTGCCCCTTCGGATCCAAGGATTCTTTCCCCCACCCCCTCACTCTTCCTCCTCAAATGAATATGCTTTCTTATGATCATGTGATTCTACTTGTGGATGCTTTCCGGACAGCAACAGGCTCAGCGCTCGTTAGGCGTTGAATTGTCGAAATGGCTAACATTATGGGGCATTATGAGAGCATACCCTGAGTGGGCGACGTCCAGGGATTTCCGGAGTTCCCACCCACGCAGAACGTACTTATTTCTTAGAGCTATAATGAGGAAGTACTTCTGTCCCGCGAGGGTAAGAGCCCTAGAGATCTCTTAGGGCTGATATTCATCTCGCGATACCTCATAAAAATAACAAGTCTGTGACGTATGCCAAAGTAACACTCAAATGTCATTATTTTTCGTCTGTGTGACGTATGGATATCCATGTGCATACGGATCTCTAGTACATGCTCTCAGTTCCTTGCAGTTTTTCTGGAAAAATTTCACAGAAATCAACTCATACTTTCTTTTGACTTCGTTATCTGATCTATATCTTGCTAGCATCCGAATTACAGGACACTGAACCTCAGCTTCGAAGGACAATGTTTGAATATTTTTCTGTTGAAGTGACCGTCATCCTAGCAATTTTCGGATGGGGAACAGTCAAATACAGTTGAGATATAGTGAACTCCAAACGGCCGCAGACAAGAGGCGGGAGCGCGGCGCGTGCACTCTGCTTGTCTGCTGCGCCGAGGCAGTGGGCCTGCTTGGCAGAGATACGGAGGAAAACCCATAAGTCGTGATTTCTCGCTGCCTTGGGAGGTGCACCAGACAGCCAGAGTGCCCGCGCCACGGTCCAGCAACTTGTCTACGGCCGTTTGGAATTTACTGTATTCACTTGTTTATTTATTTAATTTCTATTAATTAATTAAATTATTTATTCATTTATTTGAATATTTATTTATTTACTTATTTATTTATTTATTTATTTATTTATTTATTTATTTATTTATTTATTCCTTCCATGCACTAATTCGATGCTTCTGAATAAATCCAGGGCAGTAACTCAATCTGTCATTGCAGCCCAGAATATCCAAGCTGGTTACCAGTCACGGCTATACATACAATTACCCATTTCCTGGACATCCTGGATAGCGCCCCTTTCTTGAGGTGATTCCTACCTGTTTTCTTCACATTTTGCCTTACATTTTCTATTAGTTAATCGCTAATCCCATTCGTTTTTCTCCTTCATCCTGAAACTTAAATGCTAGCGTACTTCCTGATTCCATGAATTATTGACTTTTCTTCTTCCTGTGTCATTACTTTTTGAGATAACCGTGCTAAAATACTTACTAATTACTCTCGACCTTTGTGTTCAGTACTTTGGCTTCTCTCCTAGTGTTAAGCACTGGTTTTTAGACCTCGTCTCCTATGCGACGAGCTCAACATTTGTTTTCAAAGCTAATTCGCTGATTTTACCTCAGTTAACTCTTTTTCTTCGGTAGATTGCCTCCTCCTATCTCCGGAGGGATTTGCCACAAACTGGATAACATTTGGCAAGGACTTTGTAATGTAATGATTTATTATCGGTAAAGCAAGAACATATGGTGAAGTGAGATTGAAAATGCCGATATTTACATCCGGAAGATGGACTATCCGGAAAACTGGTGGCGGGAAGTGGTTCAGCGAAGGTTGTGGATCTCACAACATGGCTGCCAACACCGCAATCCGTCACCGAAGGAGATCAAGGCTCTGGATACAAACATACTAGGTCCGACAACCAAGTCAAGGTCCTCAACTCCCCCTGCTCCAGGGAGAAAGAGGATGACGAGGCTTGGTGGGATGCAAAGCAAAGTTGAAAAGAGTAGGTAAGGTAAACAACATTTTCTTCCTGGTATACTGGTAATAAAATGGTTATGAGCTTTGAACAGGGTGGTTTTGAAACATATAGAAGTATGTATAACGGAAGCATCGCTCCCTAATCCTAGGGGTTAGTTTTATTTCCTGGATTACTCCATTAAATATATAGATTTATAAGCATATAAACAAAATCTTCCTGCATATTGTGATGATAGCGTTCGAAATCACTTAGGCGAGCAAAGATGAATATTTTCATAAATTTTATTTTTATTTATTGTTTTATTTTATTATTTTCTAATTTGGAAGATCTTGAATTGTCAGAAAAGCCAAAGATTGTAATAATTCATGGATGTCTGGAAGGTAAATATGGATGCCTCTCAAATTGCTGTGAACCTTGATGCTCTACTACCTAGTATTCATCCCAGTGTTTTTTTCTGGAATTTTGAGCTGCTCTACTAAATTAATTCTTGAATACCTGTCACCATTTAATTCTTATCCACACATGCGTGCACATAAATGATTGGCATCCTGGAAACGCCTCTTGAATCGTCCAGAAGATGAATTCAGTGGATTCCACGCGAGAGCCTTGGTTCAAATGGTCCGTGAATCAATGCGCTTTTAGCATTCTCGTGTGCTCCTTTGTTCTGAGCCGTTGAGGCCATTTTGTTACATCCTGCTCCACATGATTTTTCAGGATAGCATCTAGGATCATTTGAACATTTTGTGCCTCTACGGTGTATCTCCCAGTACATTTCAGGATTTATTAGCCAGTCTAGTTTTTGCCGTGTAATTTATGGAAAGCCATGGAATTTCATCGATCGAATTGCTAATTTCTGCAACATTTAAATGTCAAAATTGCAAATTCCTTGGCCTATTAGCGCTTCTAGAAAATGAGCTGTTCCTATACTGAACATTATCAGGTGCCTTGTCATCCTTAGCGACCTTTAATATGTGTTCCCAGGATTGCTCTCATGTCGAGCATATTTCTGGAAGCGTTCCTCGACACCAACCAATTTCGGTTCTCCAGCATTCCAGAATTATGAGACACTTCAGCGTATTGTTGTCATAGTTGCTGTTATGAGAGTTTCTTCCCAAACCATGATGTTTCCATTAATGAGACACCAATTTTGACTCATCAGGTGTCGTTAGCAGAAGTAGACGGTGCAAGGCGAGCGTCATGATGATGCAGTGAACGCTTTCTGATTTCTTATGATTCACAGTAACCCTAACTAGCATCGTTAGCATCAGAAGCACTGAGTAAATTGCTTGCTAACCTTAATAAGGATCGCTTTTCAACGCATTTAGCTTTAGGATAGCTGCAAGTATATTCTGTCTGCAGACAGGTGGTGCTTAGATTTCCATGTTCAGTTGTAAGCGAATCCTGAATCTTCACGATCAGCTGATTCCATAGGTATCCATAAAATCCATGTCGCAAAATTTTCACATAACCTTTTTCCAGCACTATTCATTTGTATAGTCCTTTTTCAGCACTCATTTGTGTTTCGCTGAACTTTCGAGATCACGGTCAGTGGGATCAAGCAGTAGATCAAACCTAGAGAGCTAGGCAAGACGTATTCGAGAATGAGAGAGGCTTAGAGGACAACTCGTCCACTATTGGCGCTCCGTCCTTCTCTCTCCAGAAAAAAATCCCTGAATGAAAGGATTCCTGAAATAACTGGGGTTTTTTGTACATAACCTTCTACTTCTCTATTCTGCATTCTCTTCCAACAAAAGAAACTTCAATTTCCTCGGATTCATTCCTGATATGGGCCTATCATCAGGCTGAAAATGAGCCCATCGTCAAGAAATTAAAAACTAAATTGAATTTCAGAAACTTCTTGGGATTTTAGGCGGTTCCTTCCTCTTTGGGAAGGCATGCTTAGCGGGATATAGTCTGTTTCAAAGGCGACGATAGTTGAGTTCTCGTGCGGACAACCTGCTTTTCTCTCACGCCTCTCCATTTGCTTTATACTCTCCTGCATTCTTTTCCTCTCTGCTGTCTTCCCAACTATCGCTCCTAGTGAAATGCACTATATCTTCGCGATTCACAATGTAATCACTTTGAAGAATGGAGCCGCTTTGAATTTTACCTCTATTTCTACTTCCATTCAACTTCACCTTTCCTCTGTACTTCACTTTACGTCTACTTTAACTGCTCCTAATTCGTTTTCAAATTTGGGCACTAGGAGTGCTTTTCTGACTGCACGAAATGGTATATGGCATTGGTCCTTCTCAAGTAAACATACTTTTCCAGAATTAAATGTAAAGTAGTGTTGATTTTAACCCATTCCACGGTTTCTGCTGATATCTATCTCGGAATAAGCCATGAACGTTTCTTTCTGCAGTGCTCCATTCATCAAGAAGCACATATGCTTCCATTTGAAGTGCATTTTTTTTCTGGAATTTCGCCCACTGGGTTATTTGATATGCTAATCACGTATTCGACGGTAATTTTCTTCTAGAGCGCTATTTTATGTTGTTACGGTAGGTGTACAGAAGAAACAGCACCTTTCTCATAACCTTTAAAACCCGCATAACTTAAAATGCAATACGGACGGATTTATGAATGGCTTCCAGGATTTCTTGGAGCTGATTTTTTCTTCTGGCCACAGCCCTTTCCTTTGTCAGAGCAACCATTTTTGATCCTCTTCCTTCGCTTTTTTTGCCTTGAAAAATGGAATTTCATAATCTCAATATATCCATGTCGACTAGCCCGAAGGTAGGGCGGAGTCAAATTAATAGACCATCCTAAATCATACGTATCCTTGGTGTTCTACGCCCCACCACTGACTTACGGTTCCTTCCTTGAATCTAGTCTTACCGAAATTCACTGGAAGCTGTGGACGTTTATTTATCATTAAGAACTTCTTTCTGGATCTGGGGGCTTTCCTGCAAAATTCTCCTAGAAACTCCAGAAAACCGGTTTAATTCCTGAATTCTGGAAAGAGAAGGGCGTTTCTTCACCTTTGGAAGTTTCATTTTGCTGTTATAGGTTGTTTTTGTAATCCAATGATTCGAGCGCTCTAACTCTAAATCCAGGAAATTGCTGATTAAATCCACAATGTGGATCGAAAATTAGAATGCCTCGCTGAGAAGACCGTCGTCATCACAGTGTTCATTTTCATTAGGGAGTTTTAACAGTAAGCAGGTTAGATTTAGGTAACAAGGACGTCCAGGATATGAGCATATGATCGATTTATTGAGTTGATACGGTGAATCCATTGAATTTTGCTCTTTTTCCGGATCCATTGTAATTCCAAAGCTCAAATTTTTACAAATCAACTAATGCCGCTCCTAAGCACATTTGTTTAAAATAAAGCCTATTGTTGACAATGAGACATTTCCTGTTTCTGCGTTTCTGGAATCTCTTCCAGAGTTTTTTCAAACACAAAGTCACGCCATCCCGTGGATTGCCTCTTAGCTGCTCTTGTGTTGTTGTGGGTGGATAATGGATACAGTATGGTGGAGGATGTTGCCAGCCATCCATCCGTTACCAGTAATCCGTGAAATCCTCATGTTTTTTACTTGAAGGACATTGTTGTTCAATGATTGCTCGGATACTTTGGGAGCTCTTATTTATCGTTTATTTTGAAGGACCAAGGGGGTCATAAAATCCGTCTGGATGCAGGATATTTGTACCTATCATTCATGACATTTATCCTGAATAATTGTGGACCATCTGGAAGTGGTAGATATTCGGAATTTATCATTTGTTAGACAGAAGAATGTTGTGGAATAATGCCAACTGGTCTCCCCCTCATCTCAAAGATTCCTCTATGTGTAACGTTGACACCGTGCCAACAATTCCTGCTTACTTTCTAGCCGTACTACTGTCAGATTTGTCAAATTTTATTGTTAGCCTTCCTAGCAGTGACATAGTGTTGTTTCCGCTTTCCGAAGTAGTGCAAGCACATCAAGAAGATATCCACGCCGTGCTTGGATGCTTCCTACGATTTCTTCTGTTCCCTGTAGGCTTCACAACATAAATCAACTCGGCAAGGGTGCGCTGGTTTTTCTGAAAGACTCCTGAACATCTGTCACCCCCCACCATTGTGTTCTTTGTGTTCTTCCATAAATGGGAACATCCACTAGGCCGTCTGTAGTTATGCACATCCTGAAAATGCATCGTAGCCTGCATATTACGAGAAATCCTAGCTGACGATTGTTGTCGCCGCTTCCAGCATCGCTTCTGGATGAGCGTGATTGCTTCAGTTCGCATTATGTGCTGGCAACGACGGCGCCGTGCCGTCTTCTTCCTCCGCTTCTTTGTTTTGCTCAAAGTATGCCGGAATATCGCTACTTAATTATTTATCGAGGTCTTTAGTGAGCGCATGCAAATGCCTCAATCGACTCTACCACTTGGAGTGGAATAGCCGCCATTTCGTCTCTCTCTCTCTCTCTCTCTGCTTTCTTGCCACTTGAAGCTTTGGCCGCGTTTTTTGCCCGGGACATGTCTATTAACGACTACTCTTTTTACATATCCACGAGAAATGAGCTCCAAATAGGAGGACCAACTCGCTGATATCCGATGACTGTTTGAAAGGAAATGAATGCCCCCAGCCGCATATTAGTCGCGGGGCGACATCCGAGTTTTGCAAGATGGCATTTGATTTTGCTTTCATTTTTGAGGCGAGCATCGTTGATTAGATGTCCGCTGATGTCAGTTAATTGCCCGAATTGATGACAATGTTCTCATTAGCTTCAATTTTCCGTTTCCATGGACTCTGGCTCTCTTTGGAGACACCTTAGACGGAGTCATCGTTCTGGAATGTAAGGTGAACTTAAGACTTCCGCTACAGTCAAACTCACTTCATTGTGGATGCAGCGCCCTTGGTGGCAGCTCGTCTTCTGGGTGGTCCACTGCTGGGCTTGATTCGGGAGCCTGTATGAACAATTTCGTTATATGTGGTCCACGGTTGTGCTTGACTCTTGAGCCTGTATGGACAATTTCGTAATGGGTGGTCCACGTTTGTGCTTGATTCTGGAGCCTGTATGGACAATTTCGTTATGGGTGGTCCACGGTTGTGCTTAATTCTGGAGCCTGTATGGTCAATTTCGTAATTGGTGGTCCATGTCTGTGCTTGATTCTGGAGCCTGTATGGACAAGCTATGCACATCCTGAAAATCCATCGTAGCCTGTATATTATAAAAAAAATCGCTGTTCTTTGAAATCAAGAAGCTAGTTTCCAGGTTGTTCAATATGGTCAAATTTAGTATCCAATGTATTCTCTAGCGAAAATATCCATCCCCTAGCATCCTGAAATTATCCTAGAAAAAAGCTGGCTACGTTATGGATGCGAATGACCTTCTTGCAACATTATTTTTGGGGTAAAACGAATCCTAACGGTTTGGCTGGTATCCTGCCCAAATTGCTCAGGTAGTCCTGTTCTTGAATCCTTGTAGACGTAGAAACAATCCGAGTGGAGAGAGTTGAGCAGCCTAAAATGTCGTCCAGACAGGTTATGGATACTTTCAAAACTGTCTTAACTGTCTTAGAGGTACTACCCTTGAAGCCCTTTAGTACAGATGGCATTTAAATAATTAATTAGCGACTTCTAATTACCTTCAACTAGAGACAAAATAAGGGACGAAATTAGGGAGTTTTAATTGGGGGCAAAATAAATAGAGACTTTTTTCTTGATTCTAGTGACTCTTTTCCTGGATTAACTATAGTCTTCAAAAACATTTTTAAAGAAGGTGATGAGCATCTTTTCCATTTTCTCGCCTCCAAGACATGAGGCAAATTTCACGAGTTACGCCTACTGCCCTCGCACTCGTCATGATCTTCGTTTTGATGAGCTACCCCGAGGACGTGCCCTTTCGTCGCCTTCACTCCACTCCAACTTCCTCCATTACACTCCCAACGCCTCCCCTAACCTTAGCAGTTGTCGCCATGCTTCTTGTGTTTGATCCTCATGAGTATTTTCTTTCAACTACTATGTTTATACTGACGTATTATTCTAAGAGACGCCCGCTTTGATCGATTGTCTGATTGTTCTGGAAGCAGTGAACATTCCAGGATGCTTTCGTAACTCTCTGAAAATTATGGAACATTGATTCCGACACATGTATTGCCGTCGATTAAGTCGTTATCGCTAGTCGTTAAAATGGAAACCACAAGATTTATGGAAGAATTGCTGAGTAGAAGCTCAAAAAGAGAAATGAAACTAGTATATTGAGGAGAGACATGATTTGATTTTTTGTGGATCTCTCCAGGAGAGCTATTAAACCCCTCTGCTACCGAGGTTGACTAAATGTTGACTACTTGCCCCATTGCTTTGTCCACTTTGTTTTCCTTTACTGTTTGTACTGCTTAATGTTTGCGAAACTCAGTAAGTGCCAAAATCTCGCTGGAGGAATGTTGGACCTCTCACGAGCGGATTAGAAGAAAACAATCCAGAATCTGAATAGAGCGCTAAGCTTTCTTCGGCTATAATTCAGCTATAATTCACTGCTCTATTGTGCCCTTTCACGACGGCGCGAACTGATAAAAAGAGCATAAATCGTGGGCTTTGGATTTTGGTAAATGCCTACGTTTTCCCTACTTTTTCCTCTAGTTATCCCGGATCGCAGGCGTTTCATCACATTTCACGTAAGGGCGAAAAGTTGCTGAAAGTATTGCAATTAGTCGCGTCGGAGCTCCGTAAGAATGCGTCGTGCATCGAGCGCACTTTCGATTAATGCTGGCTTTATGCTATGTTTTCCAGGCGACAGCGCCGTGGATTAAGGAGAGCGCAGCTGAAACGCTGTCGCCGAGACGATTCCAGACTATTCCCGGAACAGTACACACCCGTAAGGCTCTCACGCAATGCACCTGATGTTTGTCTCCAAACGCCATACGAAAGATAAATGATATGGCCGAGGTGAAGGATGTTCAACGTCGGCTATCTCGGGAAGAATCCGTGCTGCGCAGTTCGATGACGAATCGCTCACACGGGAGCTGTTCCTCATTCACGCCACCGAGGCGAAATCACTCAAAGTAGTCGTGCACTTCGTTCCGGGCGCTTCCTCACTGATACACATCCTTTCGTCGTCGTACCTAATGAGTTGTCTATCGCGAACATCCAGGCAATCGTCGTCGCGCCGCGCGACTCGTGCACTACAATTCCATCTTTGTTTGAGCTTATGTACGACTTCGACTCCAATTCCACATGATGAGACTTTTTGCGATCTTATCTCATGGAAAGGAGGTTGGCCGCTGCATTCGGCACCATTCCAAGGCTTTCCACTAGCACTAGACCTGACGGGGAGCCCATGTGATGGATCCACGATGGCCATATCGCTGCTAGCTACATCCTCCCTGTGGATCTACTCCAGGAAGCTCCTCTCAAAAATCCCTGCGATATAATTTTCGCAACTACGATGGTGGTCTCGCCTCATCCTCCAACTTCCTCCCTCCATATTAATAATCAGCGCAATTATGACGCACCCCGTCACATCGTGATGGCGATCGGGGCTTGTTGAGTTCCGTGACGCTGAGGACCTCATTTCTGATATGAGTCCGCGCACCTCGCATTACTCTTCTCATTATGCGCTTCATTTACGAGATTCCCCCCTTCATTCGGTTCGGCCGAACTACGCCCCAATGCTGGCTAGCCTCATCGCAACAACAAAAGTACATCTAAGAGACCCGTATCGGCGAGTACGAACATCCGACGAATATGTATTTTTAATTACATCCACTTAAGAAGTCATAGCTTTCACCTCCTCCCTCCCCCTCCCCGTCTGGGGGTACACGGCGGCTTCACTGGGTCAACAATTCAACGTCAACCTGCAATTCTATCCCTCTTCCTGCTGCTTTGCTTGCCTCTTAATGACTCGATTACCGATTTCGGCTGCTTAACCAAACACTTCAGGTTTCGTGTCGTATGCTCCGCTCACCCTGATTTTCAGGGGTTTACGCAAGAATTTTACGAACAGACTCATTATACATATTCACATGAGCTCCTATTGTTTGTCGCCCCCGTGTTGTTGAAGCTGCTCTGTCGCAGCTCTTCCTGAAAAGCTCACCTTTTCATATTTGAGTGTTTACACCGTGGTGTACGCGTTGCCAAATCCGTGTCGTGTTACTTTTTCCTTCGAGGATTGCTAGTATTTTCATGGATAGACCTTTTGGTGGGCATCATACACCACTAGCATAGTGACTGCTACAGCCTTTTATGACTATCAGAAATTGCTGGATAAGGAAAATTCCAGGAAAATGCACAAGTTTCGAGAAGCAGCCAAGCTATGGTGTAAAAATTGTCCAGTTATAGCTGGATGACGACAAAATTATCCTGAGTCCCTAACTAATTCCCGGCGAAACGCCCATTTATGATGAATCGCTGATGCGAAACACCCCTGAGTATCTCGGAGGCGTGATTGAAATTTATTGAGGTAAGCAGGGGGGAGGTTTGAGCCGCAGCGGCCAATATGAGGAAAACGCCCACCCACATCGTCGCGTATCATGGGAATTCGCGATCAGACGACGTCAAATTTGGAACATTCCCACGCTGCGACCAACTAACTTATCCTGCTCGTACTACAAGCTTCTACGTCCATCCTTTGATTGGTGATTTTCTTTTATGATTTGTTTCTGGATTAATCCACTGGAATTAGAAATCCAAGAGATTTCTATTTTCATTTCTTGGAATTCTTTGATCCTTGCTTTTTCTACTTGCTATGGTTTGCTGCATCACTTCTTAATGAAACTGGAGCCTGTCGATTCCCACTGCCAAAAACAACCCTAACTCAGTGGCTAGTGAAAGCATGCGTATTGATTGTTTGCGGTACGGATGTCTTTTTTCCGCTTATGCACACGAATGCACTAACTCGACAAAAGTGCTTAATTTGATAAAAAGCGAATAAGCGACTTCCTGTATTGCAGTTCTGGAGCCAGGGGGGGGGGCGATTTCAGCTGGATCCAAGTTGTTATTCCACCACTTTTCGCACCAACATCACTGCCAGCTGCGACTCGTGTCACCAGGATGCAAATCATAATATTTTTATGCCAGATTTGCTCCGTTCCTGGAGAGCTGGTCCTCAACTGCGTGTGTCGGTTCAGGACTATGCTTTGTTCTCAGCATGGATTTCCGTAAGGATTTTGTTCGTAGTGAAGGGTTTCTCTTGGGATATTATGAGATTTTTAGAATGCAGTTATAAACTATTTAAATTCGTCTTATTGATGCCGAGCCCTATGTCCTTGTTGTTATCCTGCAAAATGCTCACATAAGAACTCCACGGATTTTATCCATATCCAGCATCATAGAAGCCTACAATTCACATGAGATTGTACTTTTTTCTAATTTTTTATCCCAGCCACGACAACCAAATTACTCAGCTTTTCCCAAGCTCTTCTCCGGATTCTCCGGATGTGTAACAATCCTCACACCTTCTTTCCTACATGTAGCAACGCAACATCTGCCGGAACTCGCGTAAAAATCGCCATAAACACTTGCTCTTGAGGTGATATTCTTCGGCCAAACGCGCTTCTTCAGATCGGCCTCAGTTTTTTCCGTGTGATTTGCCGCATCTGGTGTCAGCCAAATAAACTTATCCGTTTTCTAACGTGATATAGCGGACGCATCATCCTGCAACGGGCCGCGCTTGCACTGCGTGGACCACCAATGGTGTTATGATGCCAAGGAGGTGACTTTTTAGTCCATTGGTCCAGTGCATGTCTCGTCAAAACGTGCAGGTTCCACGTGCACAACTGCTTGGATCCAGCATTGGTGGCCTACAAGAACGGGGCTCATTTCCTGTCCTCCCTTTCTTCCGGGAAATTCCTTCATTTCTACGCATATTCAAGAGAATTTTCAAGCATAATGCACTCATATAATCCATACATTGAAATTGTTTTGTCTTGAATTTCACTAAAAACCGTGCATCCGCTGGTTTTTCCAAGGGTTTCACAGGTGTTAGTTGAATCTGCCTCTAACCTCATGTCACTCATCTTCCTCATCGTGACACGCTACGATCGATATATAAACTTTGATTGTTTGCCGAAACGAGTGCGGAAATGTCACTGTCAAGTGCTTTATTTCATTTCGCATCTCAACATCCTGGCGAGGACATGATCGAAATTTGAGGCTTTCGAGATGTCTGAACCTCGACGACACTCCGTGTATTCACCGTGTTTTCCAGTAATAACCGCGTATTCTCGTGAATATCTCAAGTTCGAAACACTGGCAACAGCGCTTGTTTCATCCTGATTCCTCTGGGAAAACTCTCACGCAGCTTAAAATTAGCATGTCCTTCAGCGTTGTCCAACGTTTTGTCCAGAGATCTCGTGAGTGATTAACAAGCGTTTGTGAAGAATTTGCTAACTGAACGAGAGGGTTTTTTTTCAATTCTGGAATAAAAATATGTCATCCTGATCCTCGCCAGGAACAGCCTGTGAGCTCCTTCTGTGGGAGACTACAGTACCTCCTGCGTCCATATCGTATGAATAATATCGTACATAGCTTCCTACTGGTGGAGTAAAAAGTACGGTACTTGTACAGTAATTTCTGAAGAAGTACTTGATAAGGGGTGAGGAATTTTGTGTTAATTACTTCTGTACCTGTGCGAAAAAAATTATCGTGATCTCAAATTCAACAAAGGAATTCCTGTTTCATGAGCGAAATAAGGGAATTCCTCGCGTTTCTCGTATGGTTTATCAATCTTTCGTAGCAAAGGGTAAGCTGAGATAGGGCACACTGTGTTAGGAAGAAATCCACGATCGCCCAAGAGGAAATCCAAATCCAGAAGAAAATCCGAACTCCTCGATAAAATAGAGGGATTCCAATGAAACTTTTTACAGGAGAAAAGGGAAACTCATGGACGACTGAATTTTCCATGAACCTATGAAACTATGCCAAAATGAACAAGAAACTTCGAAGCAGAACATCATTTCGCCTCATTTACTGCCTTGGGCAGATCTGCTAGGCGTCTTCCGAGAAGCAGTGAATATCCTGAACTTTGGAACTAGCGGAAAATGGGAACCGGAAAACAAAGAAAAACTAGGAAACTAGCGTGAAATGAGCATTTGTTGCCGGATGAAATGAAATAACCACTGCAAACCATGTAAATTCCAGCAAATTAGCGACGAAATTGAGCGAAAATCCTGAGAGCTACCAATCCTGTCCTGAGTTCAGTGAGAGCAACTGTAACGGGTTAGGAATCTGTGACGTCATAGTATTTTCGCGCATCGGAACAGTAAAAGCGAACTCCTCCCTGTTTTCTAACGTTCAGACTAGATATCCATGAATTTTAAAATTCCCTGATCGTTATGGCTTAAATACATGGATACATTATGGCTTAATTTTTTTGCTGCAATTTCAAGGACTCAAAATTTTAAAAATTCCAAATCGCCATCTTTGACCTCCTCTCTTCCATGACGTTGTGCTCATAGATAAGCACAACTTGTCCAAATCATAGAATAAGTACTGCTGATTGGTATTACTGGGAAAAATCCCGATATTATGGCATTTCAAGGGCTTTGTTGAACCTCAAAATGGGTTACGTAGCCTTTTTTTAAGCCCTGTAGGACTGAATTGGACTGATTACTTTATTTTGAAACAAGAAGAACAAGAAGAACTGCTTTTATTCCTATTCGACTGGAAAAAGCCTAAACTGGAGTAAAGATCCCTCCCAGAGTAGGTCAGTAATAAATGAATGAATGAATGAATGAATAAATAAATAAATAAATAAATAAATAAATAAGTAAATAAATGAATAAATAAATAAATAAATAAATAAATAAATGAGCGAATGGATGAATGAATGAGTGAATGAGCGAATGAATGAATGAATGAATGAATGAATGAATGATTGAGTGATTAAATGAATGAATGAATGAATGGATGAATGAATGAATGAATGAATGAGCGAATGAAGGAATGAATGAATGAATGAATGAATGAATGAGTGAATGAATGAATGAATGAATGAATGAATGAATGAATGAATGAATGAATGAATGAATGAATGAATGAATGAATGAATGAATTAGAGTCGTTCCACAGGCGCTTTTTCCGCACGGTGCTACTTATTTCCACTTCGATCAGTGCAGTAACAAAATAATCGGATAAATTTGAATACTTGCCAGTTTTCCTGTTACTTTTTCTAGAAGATAGACGGCCCAATTTCATGAAGCCATATTTTTGTAGCCATATTTTTTCTGGAAGACACACCGCGCAATTTTATGAAGCCATGTACCGTCACTCACCCCCTTTTTCATGCTCATACTGGATATAGTACGCAATCCCCCGGACAAAGCACATAACCATAACGAAATTACCAGAAACAGTTACTTTCTTGTACTTTCTCCCATGTTTATAGTTAGACGACCGAATCCGAAGGGATTCAGGATCGTAACACTCCTTCGTATCGTCTCTATGTACCTTGCGAGAGTGTTTGGCTTCATGCTTGCCATCACGATAGGCAGTGTTGCCTGCCGCGTTTTCCTCTCCGGATATGTACTTGGCGTGGATGTGTCGCGCTTCTCTCGATCCTTATCCCTACTGTTTCACTTCTGAACAGCTTGCTATGTCGTTTCCATGGCGCCCGGCGCCTTCTCGCTTATATATTGGCGTAGCTGCGTATCACTTTGCGAATTAATTACTAGGGTTTCGGATGCGGAAAGCATGGATTTGTGCTTCCCATGTCAACTGTCATCCGGAATATCTGCCTTTCTCAGGACATTTGAAATTCCACGTCTTTTAGTTGTTCTCTAGCTCCAGATCTGCTTGGGATTTCCCACGTTTTCTCCTCAATACTAACAGCTATAGCAAAAACGACGGGAATAATGTAAGAGAACAGATCGAAACCATGTTTAATTAAATTTGCAAATTGGAACTGCTCCCGCCCCTTGTATTCGCTTCAAATCCATGTTTAGCTTCACTTTCCTTACGCAACTCCGATCGCTAATCCTTGTGTTTCTAGAGTTAACACTGTGATTTGTTTTCAGATTATTCTTGATTCAATGTGCCTCTTCAGCAGGTGATGGGTAAAGCATCAAGCAAGCTGAAACAGGATCAACTCAAGGCACTTGCACAGCAGACATACTGTGAGTTCATCCAGGGTATTTTTCTCTGAATCCTGTGTTCCTAAGGGAAATCCATGGGAATTGTCGACATCCAATCAGTGGATTATCACAACTGTCACACGACTAGGAGCACCTAACACTCATAGATGCCGCTTTTCACATCCACATGATCGATGGGCCACGTCACTTCTTAGCGTGGTCGTCGGTCTATTTGGTCTAATTTTGCAAGGATGATCCAGAGAATTCATCCTGAGAAACCTAATATATCCATAGAACTCATTCAGAGAGTCATGAGGTCTCCAGTATCTGAGGAATCCTGGCTTCCGTGCCTCCAGTAAATATAATATGAAGGCAATTACTATAAGAGCTAGGCATTTACCACGAGATCATCTGGTGTATCCACATCATTTCTGGATTGGGAAAACATAAACAAGGAACAAAAACTTTGTTTTCTCCCAGAAAAAGCGCTAGTAAACTGTGTACGAGTGTATCAACGTCCCAATCCAATTTTCTTTCATTTAGATTAGCGTAGTGTGTGGGGCTAGGCTTGTTAAGGGTGTAATTTAATTATTTCGTCGATTTCCTCATCCATTCTGTCATCCAATCATTTTTTCCTTCGTTGGTTGAGTCATTTTGTTGATGATTATTTATTTGAATGTAGAAATAACTCCGTCAGAACTTCCCTATGGGCCTAGCCAGCGCTAAGCCAGCTACTTCACAGAGGAATGAAGTGTGATACGAATACAAATCCTGAAAAGATGCCAGTTCCTGGATTTGTCAGGAAGGAAGTGTCGAATTTTGATTTATTCCATGGCATACATCGAAAACACGTCGTACGTCAACTTATCGTAGAATCGAGACGTCGCTGCGGCTTAGAGCAGCTGCACTGGAAAATATGGTTTGAATTCCGGTTGCTATGGAATTCATACTTTTACTTTTCAACACATCCAGAACAAAAACATTTTCTGGAATAAATACTACTCTTTTTGTGGTAATTGCATGCCCTTATCATTACATTTTGTTAACGAGTTCGTAATTGTAATTTAAAGCAGCAAATGTTTCAAGGGATTATTTTAAAAATGGTGCGTCAAAGGGTTGTTTCACTGAGGGTTGCTATCCTCTTAAGAAAATCTAATATACTGTAATTGATAGGTTAATACTTGCCATAATCCGATTGCTGTCTAATGTCTTGGCTAATTTTATCCTGCCACTCTGTTGCCATATGGAAAATTGAGTGTAATACCTCGTAACGAGAAAAGAGTTGTTCGCTGGATTCCAGGATTGGCCTAATTTAAACGGTATTTCGATCGTTCATTAGTAGTCCCTCTTTTGTTGAAAAACCCTTAAATATGTCTTCAAATCTGAACGCGACGAGTTGACGGAAAGGGCGAGGAGACAGAGAAATTGACCAATAGCAGAATCATCACCACGCCCCCTTTTCCCTCGAAAGAGCATTTCAGCTCGTTCCAGAAATTCATTGACCTCGCCACGACTGAGGCTTTTGTTGTGTGATCTTTGTCTCATAATGAACTTCTGAAGAGTTACCACTAATGCCTGACAGCAGAGCTCCCAAAATCGGCTGTTTCTCTGGCGCTATTGCTGCGTAAAGTCGCTAGACACTCGACTCGACTGACTAGATTCGACTTTCGAATGGTCACTGTTTGAATGAATCGAATTTCGAGGCAAATCTTAACATAACTCGACAAGATCTGTGTTTTCACGATATCGGTTGATCGCAAAAGCACAGATTATTCGAATTATTCGAGTTATTCGATTGACTCGATGTCGACATTTCGCTATCGAGTGAAACTGCTGCCATGAAAAACTACGTCGTTGATTGTCCATGCTTCGGCAGCTGAAAAATACATGTTAAACCACGTAAACAAGGTAAGTACTACTTGTTATGCTATAGAAAATCCAAAGTGCTCAGTTCATGGATTCGTTGTCATGGAGTTTCCTCGCCCGCTATGTGGGACGTTCGATAAAGCAGGGACCACCGGATTACTTGAAAAGGGAAACGCTCTGCGATAGTGATCTCATTGATCTGCCTCCAGGATTTGGAAAATATTAAAAACTGCTGCTTCCAAACGCTGAAGGACAGGATTTTGTTCGATGAAATTAGCTGACGTCTGACACTTCTTCTATGGATTCTGGAAATTCCTTGGCCTCATATCTTTCCCTGGATCCTGAAGCTAGGTGATTTAAAAAAAAGATTTTGCATGAGAAATCCACGCAATCGCCTTGCTCCAAACTCGTTTTCATGTATCTCTTGGTCTTTTAGTGTATGTTTTCAGAAATCCAATAGGCGTCTTTGTTCGTTGTTGATAAGCATGCTTAGCCCACTCTTTTTATGAAGCCGAAACGATGCTGAAGTGCTCTTTCCCATGCGCTTATCCATAAGCGGCTTCCAGAACTTCTCTATGTAATCTCACGCACCACTGAGTACGTGTGACAGTGTAAATAATACATTACTTATAAAGAGAACGCGTTCTGGAATGTATTCGGAAGGCAAAAAGGTAATTCATTCTTGGTGGCTGGTTTGAATCCTGGCTTTCTATGACTCTTGGTGGGCGTCGGCTCACATCTCAGCCATTGGTAGGTCAAGAGAATATCCTGGTGTGGATATGAGCCAGAAATGGGCAAGTTCATGGATTTTGGATAAGATCCCTTACTAGTCACTGCATTACCATGGTAGACAATTAGCAAACAAACCTCATACGTTTAATTGTCACTAGGAAAGCAGCACGTGAGCAATATGTACACCCTGCTCTTCTGCCCCTTCACGAGTAGTAAAGAATACCAGTAAATAAACAGGAAATACAATAAGTTACAATATTAATAGTAGAGTGCTGACCAAATAAGAATTAAATAAATTCAATTAATTCAATAAATAGTTCAGTAGTCCATCCAAAGAATGGTTATACTAAAGATAGGGGTATGGAGCGTTATACCCGAAATGGGCGGTGCAACAGAGGGTTGTGATTGGCCATTTCGATGGACTGACCAATAACAGAGCTTGTTCGCATTGCTATTCCAGGTATAACGCTCCGCACCCAAAAAAATAGAAACCGTTACAATTCCCTATTCATATTTGCAAGGACTGCAGGACTCTTCTGTTTTTGAACGATACAATTTTTACTTCATTCGATGTCGAATATTCAAATATCGAATCTATTCAGTACATTAATCAGTCAATACACTAATGAATAAGTAGTGAACAAGGAGGTAAGATTCAGAGGTATATACTTCACTACTCCAGTGTGTATTTTGAGAGGTCTCTCCGAAGCATCAAAAATTGTAGATTTTTTTTTATTTTCCAGGAACAACAAAAAATTATTCACTATCCTGAAATCTCAGATCCTGCCTAAAACTGTATATTTAGTCACCGAAAAGGAGATCAAGCAATGGTATAAAGGCTTCGTCCGGGATTGTCCTAATGGAATGCTAACGGAAGCAGTGAGTTCTTCATCTTGGATTTTTGTTTTTATGGATAAAAAACTTCCGAAAAAAATCCCCTTGTATTGTAAAACTATGAAAAAAACTTCTAAAAAGCTAATTTTAAAACTCCTGTACAAAAATTTCAAAAACCAAGGTAGGTAAACGTCTTGAGGTGAGAATTAATTGTTAAATTCACGTGATTTTCTAAGTGTACATCTTATGGTTATCCAGCCTGGGCATTGGTGCTAGATTATAATCCTTTACGAGGGTCAGGTTCTAGCAATTTTTAAGGATTACGTGCTGTACCTATCATTTAGGATGTGACTACCGTAACTGCGCTTCCTGAGAAGGTATCCACCAAACGCATCCATTAACTCGCACTTTAACAATGGATTTTTAAAAAATTGTGCTTGACACGGAAAAGTTGGTCATACAAGAGGTAAAGCACGTAAAAAAGGCAAAATGATTAAAATAAAATTAACTAGTTGACGTTACTAGTTGACGTCTACTTCTCTGTTGTTATGTCTACCTTGTTTCTCACTATTCAGTTGAAATTGCTTTTTTTTTCTTCACATGTGTAAAAACAAGTTCTGAGATCGCCGTGTGCAAACGCTGACGACCTCCCACACCACCTGACGCAGAAACGCATGGATTCAGTGGAAAGTTTGTGGAAAAGTGCAAATTCCGCCTTGTGATGAGTCCATGTCACCTTCTAGACGACCTTTGAGGAGAGAGGTACTTTTAACTCAGAAATGAGTGCTCAGCCGGGGTTAATTATGAGAAGGGCGACTCCTCAGAAGTCTAGCGGAATTATCTAGTAAGGGTAAATCATTTTTGAGACGTCTCAGCGGCGAACTTTGGGAAAAAGGGCAATTATATGGGAACAGGAAGTCTGGTAGGAAGTGCGCAAGGAGGTTTCCGAGAAGTGTTCTGGATCATGTCACAATACCCATCCCATAACTTACATGCTTCCTTTTCATCCTTCAATCCTGGAAATATGGCAGCATTGGAAGGTAGACGACCTATCAGTTGTTTCTTATTCAGTGGCTTTGAATCTTACACTAGAATCGAACACATTTTGCCAGCTTATTGAATCCTGGACCCCTTATGCCGTACTCAGGAATAATAATCCTTCAAAAGGAACATACATACTTGCAGGATCTCCATAGCGACCTCAGAATACACAGAGATTGCAGCCTTTGTGTTCATAATACATGTTAATGTACAACTAATCTTCATATCTACACAGTTTATGGATTTCCGAGCCACGCAAAAACAAACTTCGGACTCATATTAAAAATCCAGGAAAGAATCTAGGGGAGTTCGGTTTTCTGTACCCAGTGATCTTTTCCTTTGGGTAGAATTCGACCCGCTAAACACCGGCCGGTAGAATTTCGCAGTGACTTCCGTCGTTGAGCACAATTTGCAGAACAGCTGTATAGACTCTGGATTTTTGACTCTGGATTGAGGTGTTTTTCCGAGTAATTTCGTAGTGATCAAGGCGAATCCTTGGAGGTGTTAGCTAATAAGACAAATTCACTACACCCTCGCTTCCAGCTAATAAGTCCGCATACTAAGCTAAATAACTATGTTGAGGTTCAGAGATGATCAGACATAAGAATCCAGACTATTCCTTAGAAACTTGTTCATTCTGCAACTGTTTTCGCAATCCAGAAGCTTGACGATCACATCGTCACTTAAAACGATTGGAAAACATGTGTTGGATGGGCATTGGATGGATAATTACCTTAATAAGTGTTCTGCATTGGCTTTTTTGAATAAGAACAAGAAAAAACATGCGATTTTTTGTGAGGATCTCTACAAAAAAAAGTCTGGGTGTAAGGGAGGTTCCCAGTATTGTGCTGCTCCAGTTGTCCCAAGGTCCCTAAGTCTTTCCTGCCTTTGAAAAACTGATCTGCAAGTTCGCTGGAGTAGGTTATCACCCGTTTCTGGATAACTCCCAGCAGTCAAAACGGCCCATTCAGCCATTGGCAGCTTTTTCGAGTCTTCTTGTGAGGTCACCTCACTGCCATGAGCTTGCAGCACCATGGGAAAATATGCCATTTGGCAAAGAATTTTTTTGTACACACTACACACTTTGACATTATACATACATATATCATGCGTCACAATAGATCCTGCTCCTCCAGCAAAGAAGCTCATTCAAGCCGTAAGCACTCAGCTAATGGGATGGGATGCATGCAGGAGTAGGCATGAGACTGGGGGATACAAAGATTTCTCGGATGGACGCATCCAAGAAAAATATTAGAAAAAAGCAGACATCAAAAGCACTGTTCACACCTCGTTAGTAAATGACCAAAGATTCTCATCAGCCAAGCGTTTACTTCGTTTTCCCTTTCATTTCCGACTATTTTAGTTGCGAGTTTCTGGATTAGTGGATGTTTAGACGCATCCATTAACGGAAAACTAAAAGTTCTTTAGTTAATCGCTGCGACGAAAGAATCTAAGAGTCTCGAGTTTTCGCACAGGGGACATTGCACTCAGCCAATGTTCAGCGATATCGCAGCGATGCGAAAATCATTTCTGCCGCACTCGCCAATGGGCGCTTATGGCGGTGCGATATCGCTCGGCGACTGAGCATATCGCATGCATGCATTTGCAGCCATTTAAGTGGGACTATACCAAGGGCTCCAAGTCAGCCAATGTTCTGCGATATCGTGGCGATGCAAAATACAGTCGACGTTCGGCGATATCGCAGCGATGCGAAAATCATTTTTGCCACGTTCACCAATGAGCACTCATGCCGGTGCGATATCGCTCTGCGATTGAGCATATCGCATGCATGCCTTTGTAGCCGCTTAATTGGGACGATACTGAAGGATCCAAGCACTCCAGTTTCAGCGCCTTTTTCTAGGTGGACGGGGTGTAGGATGTTATGCCGGCTGCGTGACAAGAGGTACGCTGCAGGGCTGTGATTGGTCAATTCATGTGTGCGTCGCGGCTGCATCTTTCAAATATAATAACAGCGCTGAAGAGAAGTAGACAAGTTTTCTAGGGTGAGGTGGGACAAATGAATGCCATCGGGGCCGGAAAACTGTGAGGAGGTGACCAGCTCCGATATGCCTGGAGTGGGCGGAGCGGACGGGCTCTATGATTGGCTGATTGGTCGACTGACCAACGCAGAGATTATATGCACCGCCTATTCCCGGTATAACGCTCCACACCCGTGGGACGTTTTAGATAAAGTGCACCTATGTTATGAAAATTCCATAGGTTTTATATCATGGATGCGTATGTGGAAACTGGACAAATGGATAAAAATATAATTAATGAAAAAATGATAAAGCTCTTGTTTGACGAGTTTCTGGCTAAGATCCAATTGAAAAGCTCACATGACTGGTCAAAAAGCTGCATGGGAGGGCGGGGGAGGGGGTTCTCCGCACTTCCATGCTTTATTAGTGAATTGTTTTCCTCCTCGAGGTCCACTAATTCTAAGGATTTGTAAATATTATGGACTCCGCCACCATCCCCGAGAAAATCTTAATATTTGAAGATGCCTTCGATGGAATTGGTTTGTTTTCCAGGGCTTCCAAAAAATCTACAAGCAATTCTTCCCACAAGGCGATCCGTCCGACTTCGCGTCGTTCGTCTTCAAGGTATTCGACGAAAATAAGGTGCGCCTTATTCTCGCCACCAAACGAGGCGAGTCGTGTTGAGCACGAGCAGAACGAGGCCGGCCGAACCTCGTAACTGCATTACGCCAAATCCCAACATCAAGCTACACCATTTAGGATGGAGCGATCGAGTTTCACGAGTTCATCCGGGCGCTATCCATAACGTCACGAGGGAATCTTGATGAGAAGTTGCATTGTTCGTCTTTTCAAAGCGCCTTCCTCGTTTCCAGGATGAATCCGTTAATTACGCATTTTTCCAGGGGCATTTAAGCTGTATGATCTCGATAACGACGGTTTCATCACACGGGATGAGATGCTCTCAATTGTTGACTCTATTTATAAAATGGTTGGATCAAGTGTGAAGATTCCGGATGAGGAGAGTACTCCGGAAAAGCGGGTTGATCGAATATTCAGGATGATGGATAAGGTGAGTGGATAGCTTGGAACGTTCCTACCTGTAACATGTGCTGAGGGAGAAGCGCAACCTCTCCCTCATTTTTCACCTTAGACGAGGTCATTTTTCCTTGAACATCACATATGGACGTGGAGGGAAGTGCAGCACCCTCATCATTCATGTTAGCCCTTATCTTGATGGAAATTTTGCACTAATCCGGATAACATGCACGCGGTTCCCCTGCTACGAGACTATAGTCATGATTTCTTTGGGATACTTTTTCCGGGAGATTGGACAACTTCCAGGCGCAGCGCAAAAAAAAAACAATGAATCACCGACGGGCGCCATATTTCTCTATTTTTATCGAGATTAAAGAAGCTTAAACTCTCCTCTCAGGGGAATAGTCCAGTATTTCCGGTGAAAATGTCCAAGGCAACCCCATAGGGAGAATCTGACTGTCTATGAATACGAAGTTCTAAGCGAAAAAAAGGGGTGGGGATTGCTCTAACGATCGCAGCCCTCTAACTGCAATTATCAGTGACGTAGGCAAACAAGGATGTACTAATATGGAATTGAAGCTGGAATGACTGTCATGGTCAATATTTCAATAAATCCGTTAATTATCCTGACCCCGCCCACTAATTGGGATCAAGCACAGGAAATTCCAACATTTTTCGACTACAACTTTGACCCGGTCATCTGAGTACCATAACGAGGAACAAGTGCTCTAGCCAATAAGCTGCGCATACATGTATTTTTGCCAAACGTTGCCAGATGCCTTCCTGGACTACCCAAAGGATATCCTGGGGGACGTCGTGCAGTGAACCCCGAACACTGCATCGCAGAAACTGCAGAGCAGAATCTGCGCTTAACTATGGATCTCCATCGGAGTGGAACCAGCGACAGGGACAGATTCTGAGATTCTGATTTTGAGCGATCGCGATGCGTAATCGCGCTGCGATTTGCATAGTTGTAGTAGTTTCCAGTCTTTGCAATCAAAGAGGAACGTGAGTGCTGCTATCCACATTCCATATAAGCTTTGGCTTTTTCAAATATCCATAACCACACAATCGCAGCTTTAGATGTCTGCAGAAATCGCGGAGCGATCCACAAAATGACAAGGATGTATGAGTAGCAGTGCAGATGAATTATTTCTGCACAAAATCGCGATCTTTACATAGTTCTTGCGCATCAATTTCATTTTATCGCGGTCAACCCAACTTCGTGCTATGGCGATATCGCTGTTGGACTAGTCACATTAAGAGAGCTGTCGCGATTTTATCCTTTTGCGAGGAATCGCATGAGTCCGTCAAAGACTGTCTTAAATTCATTATATATCGCAGTTGCATCGCAGCTCCTACAACTATTTACTAGGACCTCATAATTTCCCGAATTTTCCAGAACAACGACGCACAATTAACACTGGAAGAGTTCAAAGAAGGTGCAAAAGCGGATCCATCAATTGTCCATGCACTCTCGCTATACGAAGGATTATCGTCGTGAGCACCAGTGTGTATCACTCGAATTGTTCTCAGAATTACTCCTCTATGCCTACACTCCTCTATGTATTGCATTCGCTAACGATATTTGTTCAGCTAGGTAACAATGGCTTTATCCTCCATGAAAATGCTCTGTTAAATGTGTTTATCCATCCATGTCTCCATCCACCATTTTATTCTCATCGCTACGGTAATTCATGATTTCATCATGAAATATTAGCAATTAGTGATTGTGAACAATTTCTCCTCAAAATCATCGAGCGTTAAACGGAATATTTACCTCGGTGAAATGTAATTGTTCTCTTCCGGAGAAGGGCGATACCTTGCGAACATTCTGGATCTTTATATCGCGTCTATTGAACCAAGCCTTATGATGTAATGTTTTTGTCCTGATAAAGTCCTATTTGAAAGGGTTTATAACCAAATTAGTGAATATGGTGTAGTGCCAGCACACAGTGGTCCACAATTACTAGGATCCACTTCCTGGCCAGCATAATAATAGAAAAATTGCATCGAGAGGATAACTAATAGCAAAATTTAAGAATTTTCCAGAAGAAGCTTGGAATCACCACACTCTTCAAGGAAGACGACTTTCCTGGATGAAAATTGATGTCCTTCATCTACCCTGCATAGAAATTCGTGCTGTCAATTACGGGGAACTCCAAACGGGCAGCCGGATACGGACCAGTGGCGTGGCGCGGCTTGGCACTCTAGCTGTCTGGCGCACTCCCTGACCGATAACGCTTCGGTGGCGCTCTCTGACTCTCTGCCCAGTGCTGCCGCACCGCGGCTCTGGTCCAGCTGGCGGTTTGGAGTTCCCTGTACATTGAAATATGGAATATGCCTCGCCAAGACGAATTCCGCATACAAATTACCCTAATTTCGCTGCAAAGCTGATTTATTCTACATCAAAAAGTTACTATCTTTCCAGGAATGCTCATGGATCTCGCATCAAAATAGCTTGCCATGTAATGTAAATACTACGTGACACTATGGAGTAAAGATGGAATTTCGAATGCTGAAACGTTAAGGCACAATGATTTTTCGAATTAGAACAGAACTTTTAGCTGTGTGGCTAAAATTCCTAGAAAAAAATCCTATTGAAGCGAAAGAGAACAAGAATTTTACAGCGCAATTTCTAATCCTCGGGAATCCAGGAACATCCGAGAGTAATAGGTTGACTAACTATTTGAGAGAAACTTCCGATTTCTAACGAAGAGTGTCCTGCCATTACGGCACCGATTATTCAATATAAAGAAAAAACACGAAAGAATATAAAAAATAATTTATCTTGATAAAAACAAAAAACGGAATTAGAGTCCCGGAAGTGTAGAGATACCCGAAAACAAAATTGAACAACAATAACCGGTGTTATCACCTAGGCGTACAACATTAGTGCCAAACCTCAACATAATCCTATATCCTCATAATGAGTTCCACTAAAGAAGTTGAGTAAAGTAATTCAATCCTTGGCCAAAATCCCAGATGGCCGCTCCGACTCCATATTTTCGAGCAATATTTAGGCGCATTTCAATCGATGTCAGTGATGGATAGTAGATTTTTCCATCGCTGAAAGCATCATACTGTAGAGTTAGGAGTAACGTTGGAAGATTGTAATAAGCTTTTTTTTATTCTTTAGTGTATTTCACCGGGGAATATAGTAGTGAAGATATTAGAGAAAGAGAGAACGCGAGAAATAGTGCCGTATTCGGAGAGGTAGGCGAGAAATGCAAATGGTAGGCACGAATACTCAGCTATCGTCGTTTTTGAAACGGACTGTATGAATAAAATTTACTTTTACTTCCAAAAAAATTGTAACGATGTTTATAGGGAGCATGCTAGATCAGATAATGCATATCTAAGATATATTAGGTAAATAATTATAACTAACAAAAGTAGTGTTTATGTCAGCGACGAGGATCACAAGACTTATTTTACTTCAAGTATGCATAGTGCTCCAGCCAGGTACAATCCAGAAAAAAATTGAGATTTGAAAAGGTGAGGCATATAGTCGGAAAAGTGGAGCACTTCGAATAGAGCTGGATGGTTAAGGCAGTCTTATTTAAGGATCACAGAGCTTTGGTTCCAGAAAATCTAACATGAATGAACATAAACAAATACAGCAAAAAATATATAAATTTATATTTATAATAATCTGAAATGTGAAGTTATATAGTGGCCTACCTCGTTCTAATGAAATGCTCCTTCGATTTCGTGTCCCATTCCAATTTGCTGTCACCATCCTTCAACTTTTCCAGATATCTAAAGCCGCCAAAATGTAGAAACTCTACAACGGCATCCACAAGGAAAAAAATCCTCACTTGTCAAAATTCACCGCTTGCATCCGCTTATTGCTGTACTCATAACCGTAATGGTTTAACCCGAGCATCACTTGACCGGATAACTCTGGTGCTCGTTCCAGAAGGGCTGCAACCGACTTCTCCACCCAATCGTACGGAGCAACGCCGAGAGTATCCTTGGATACGAAGTCGTACGTCATTATCTGGCAAAGAACTGGATCAGGCGTCGTGTGCGACCCATTTTGAGTTTCTTAGCAAATTGGAGGGCACTTTTATGCGTACTTCATGGAAACTGGCCCACTTACTCAGAAAATTAACTCTAAATGAATAATTAACCCTGAATTAGTAATTTGAATAGAAGAGCAGATTAAATGCTACGCATCGCACCTGGATATAGTCGACTTTTTCTGCCATAGCATAGAGATGGCCAGGGGTAAACATCCCAGTCAGCTGACTGCAAAAAATGGAGGAGTCAGTGAAGATGAAGGATGCGGACTTCAAAACTCACTAGTTAGAACCTAGTGGAGGTCCGACTGGAACGATCAGCTGTAAATCCTTCTTATGTAGCGCTGAACCCCATGCGTTGAGCATTTCGACGAGCATCCTAAATTTTTGCAGTCCCCAAATATTTTCCAGAAAAATACTGCTAGAAAAAGCCCAACTCACTCTGTAACTTCTCCTTGAGATTGAACCATAGCGTTAGCCCAAAGCTCAACCACTACACCATCGAACTGGCTTCGCTGAAATTCGGAAATACATCAAAAAATTATTTCGAAAAACAGGATAACCGAACGTACAGTGAGTAAATTTATCAGATCTCCAATACAACGATTCATCCATGCTTCATTCTGGAGGAACGCCATGAGAATTTCCATTTCCCAATTGTCGAACAATACACGCGGAACAATCTTCACTTCGCTGTTGTTTTTACGCACATCTTCTACCCATTCTAAACACTTTTTACTGAGAAACTGGTTGTAACAAAAAGGGTAAAATCCTGTCACAAACCGTGGTCAATATCGTGTGTTCCTAGAATCCGACAACTGAAACTCAAATCAGCAACATGAGGTTTAACCTGTAAAAAAAAAACAAAGTGATAAAGAGAGCTCTGATATCATAGAATATCAGTGTGAAGCGGGTATTACAGTAAAAAGATTATGGTGAAACTACAGACAAAAAGCGTGTTCGGTTTTAATTACTCTAAAATCCTTAAAAAGTGCAGAAGGGTGCGGCGCGTTATACCTGGAAAGGGGGTGTGGCCGACTTCCACGATTGGTTAGTTCACCCTATTGACCAATTGCATGACAAACATAGCCCAGAGTTTTTTTTAATGCAGTAGGCATTGGCAATATCTAGGAAAACTCGCGCTATTTCACCACATTTCAATTAAGGAGGAGAAGCTCACCCTACCGGCCATTTTCATCGAAATCCGGACAGCTTCTTTTCACTTTCCTCAATACTAAGAAGAGCACTTTATAGGTTGATCCCTCCCTGGTTTTCTGACCCAGTAAGAACTGGTAAATGAACTGACCTGAAGCCAGACTGGCGCCACATGCGTTACTTTGTGAGAAACCCATTTCGCAAGATCATATCCTTTCCCATTCCACTGAAAACACAGGTATCCGTGCCAAGTGATAAGGACGTTGTCTCAGGTACAAGTTCTTGAAGAACTTACTGGAGTAACATAGACTAGCAAGGGATTATCAAACTTTCGGGGCTTGTAGTCCACTTTCTCGTGGTCCTTCAAAATGCTCTGTTTGGTCACCGATGCTGGAGGATGGGTGAGAGGAATTGCGCGTTCCTGAACAGAGGTCAGTTGTTCAAAGCTGTTTCTACCATTGTGCAATTGCGCAAGGTAAATATTGTCTATTTCAACGTTAAAATGAAGAAGTACAATGGACCCCAAACACCCGTGGAGGGGCGGGACCGCGGCGCGGCGTTCTTGGGCAGAGACACCGAGGTTCTGCATGCTGGCTCTGGTTGTCTGCTTCTGCCAGCAGCAGAGAACTTGAGTGCCATGCCACATCACACAACCAGAGTCAGTATGTAGAGCCCATGTGTCTCTGCCCCAGTACGCCGCGCCGCGGTCCCGCCCCTTATCTACGGCCGTTTGTAGTTCACTGTATAGAGGAGGGAACCGCAAAACAAAAAGTTTCTGTGGCGGTGGCACAATACCAGGATTCATCAGAAGAGTAGCACCGCTTCGAGCACTTTTTTTTTCTATTTCCACTTGCCCCTATTTATTAAGGGCACTGTAGAGAGCGAAAAAAGAACTAAAGAAAAACATACTTCCTTTTCTGGTGCAGCTTCCTCTTCTTTTGCCTTCTTTTCCTAGGAACATAATCAATTACACACGAGTGAAATAAACATATAGATAAGATGCTTGAAAAAATCATTCAAGAGCTACCTGCCTCGCCTTCCTATCCGACTTGCCAAGCTCGACGGACAGTGCTGGCAGCAAAACAAAGACGCACAGTCGCAGCCATTTCATCTATGCAAAAATAATAAAGTAATTCCTCTGGAATCCACAAAATAACGAATGAAAATACGTACGCAGACTGACTGTTCGAAAAAATAGCCACCGAATAGCAGAGAGCAATTTATCATCCAAGGAACAAACGGTACAACAAATTGTATGCAACAAAAACACCTATTCTACCTATGTATAGTCGATCTCATATCCTAATTCAAGTTCAACCAACAACAAAAGTACCAGTCAAAACAACTAGCGTAAATGTAAGGCCGCATAACATCATATGCACATAACGTCATCTGAGATCATTTAGCTTTTTTGGCAAATTTATCGTGTCGCAACCACCATTGGTCCCAATCGTTGTTGTAGTCACGTTTAAATACTGGGAATGACACCAGCGGATCTGGATGGATGTCCTGGAGACGGATCCCAGCTCGTTCCACCTGGAATTTCCAACGTCACTTTCGCTAGTTTTCCTTGAGCCATTTTTTTTTTTCGAAAAATGGCTCTGTATAAAATATATAACAAAATGTGTGGACACCAGCACTAATAATGTCTACATGGGATTATAAAAAAACGACTGCAAACTGTTCAAAAACGGCTGGTCCCGTGTGGAAGTATGCCCATGCCACGGTCGCGTTGAGGCAAATGGTTATTGGAACTGACTGTTTTACCTGTTTCGCCTCATATCCCTTGCACAGGTGTCCATATGAGGATGATACCACGTCGTTAGCTTCGCGACGCGGCGTAGCGGAACCCTGTCACGCGCTGTTTATACTTTTCCCTTCGAAAATCACACAATGTGCCGAAGCGACTATTTGGATTAGGATTCCCCTTGTTTCCGTTTTTTTTTTCTCCAGCCGCAGTCGCCTCATTATGAAATATGAACGCAGCCTTTAATCGCTGCGACGCTGCGACACCGATTTTGGTAAATATCGATTGTGGGCGGAGCATCGCTGGCACTGTCGCGGCCCACAAATACTACGTAATTATACCAGTATCGCCGCGCTCGTAGTAAAAGTAAATGAGAAGTATCGCGAAAAAAAATTGTGGTAGTTTTTCTTACAACTCATATGTGTGATATTGAGCTCATTCTAAGTCAAAGGAGAAGTCGCGGGGAAGAATTAAAAAAACCAAGCATGAAAAGGATAGGAGCACTCACATGCGGCATGGGTGGCTCCTTCCAATCCTTGTACCACTCTCGGTAATCAAAGTTACGGAAATCAACACCAAATGTTATGGTACCTGAAAGACTTTGAAGATAATGCTCGAACATTAGTGAAGAAAGTAGCAACAGAACAATAGACAAAAGCGGTATCGCAAACAACTAGTACTCCGAAAATTACTAGTATCAGCAAAGAGAATCCAGAAATCACTCACCATGTTCCTTGGCAGCGAGTAATTGAGCTTTCAACATCGCATATTGCTCTCGACAAAGGCCACTCTTCAATATATCAATCGGGTGATGTGTACCATCCGAGAGAAACTGTTCGATTAATTCTGGATTTCGATAGTCGAAGAACAAGTACTCGTCTCGACAGACCTATAAAGTAGTTACTGGCAAAAATTAAATCAATGACATGGTTTTTAACCCAATTCCTCAAAGTAACACATTTGAAAAAAATTTAAGGAACTAAAATGTTCGAAATTTGTCATGCATGGAAGAGGAGCTTCACAAACTTTATGCAACGTCTAATAGTACCCTTTACCAACTTTTTTTCATGGGTAAAATATGCCCCCAACAATGGGTAGATCAATAAATAAAGTGATGTAACAACGTGGCTGACTTCAATACGATTTGTATTATCCAGTCGCGATTAAAATAATAGGCACATAGGACACTTTAACAATAGAACTTTGCTTAATTAAAATCACCAACCGGGCATGCGTTATTCACATTGAATCGACCATGTTTGTCTATACAGAACAGACGAGGAGGAGGTTGTAAAATCGATTGTCCCTTAAAACAATAGTCTTATAGAAAATTATTTTCTTTAGTAGTTGACTAGAAAGAAAATACCTTGAAGTTCCTTTTGTACCAACGATAAATTGGTAAGCCTTTGTAAGCGTCATAGAAAGCTGCAAACAAGGGTTGAAATTTAGTGTCTACAGATTAAACTACTTGTCAATTACCCAACCTTTACTCCTCATGTACGCAATCTGCTCTTCTACAGTATGTTTCGGCTTGTAAAGGCCTTTCTTCTTCTCAACATGGTTAAATGCCCATCCTGCCTGGAAAAGTTGGAGTAGCTGGCATGTCCAGGAATACAAGAATCACAGCGAGTTATTCACAAGGATACAAGAAGCAGGGAAACGCTTTCGGAAATTCAAACGCTCAAACCAACCTCTTCCGGAGGAAGAACATCTTTGAATTTCTTTTGAGGAAAGGCCAACGACGTGGTTGCTTGTATAAATCGACGAGCAACTAGTTGGCCAGAATTCAACATCCTGAAGCTCACCTTGCAGGCGACTGGCAAATGACGTCACACAAAAAAAAACTCCAAATAACCAACGGACTGAGCCGCGATCAACAAAAAACAGACACAGAGACTCTTAATATATAAATTTAATAATTTAACACAATGCACAACAATGGCTGACCCCGAAGATATGAGAATAAGAGAGCAAAGTATAAAACAATTCTTTAAAGGATGACAAGATACAGTTAGAAGATACTAGTAACAGGATGGAAGACTAAATACAGCTTAAAGTAATGACAATATGCGTTGTATAGCGAATTATACTCTTGAGAATTTCTAATTGCTTTCGTTGAGACATCAGCGAATCTTATAAAACGTTCTGTTATCGATCTATCACGTACGAACTTGGAATTTCCCAGCTTTAGTGATGTACTTCACCCCTTTGAAAGGCTTGTACTTCTCACCGTACATATCTAAACGGTTTACTTTGAGCCCAGATACAGCGAGTTGATTGATGCGGAACCGCAGTGAAATCGGAGGCGTTTCGATAGTTGTTGTTCCGGATACAGACACCTTTAATAAAATGAAGATTAGTGAAAATATGGAAGGATTCGTCAGTCTGGACCAGTTCGCACGCGCTGCACTAGGTACGCTTTTGCACTCTGGCTGTCTGCGCGTCCACGCATTCCCTCAATGGGAAAACTTTCTCATTAACGACTCAATCATGCAGTGCGGCGCATGCCAGCGGGTCCGGACGGCTGAACTCTCCTATGTGCGGAGCTCAAAGCTTTAGCAACGCTTACCGTTCCTTTGATATTTGGTGGTTTTCCCAGTTCTATTTTGCCAATTGTCCATTGAAGCAAATGCGACGTCGGATCAAAGGTGCATTTCCCTTGAGATGGCACCAGGTTACAATTCAAAACTGCTTTTGGCATCGACATCTCAACCACGACATCCTCCAGCTGCAAAGTGTTTTATGGTCAATTTCCTGCTAATGCTGTGAGCGGTGCTTCAATATAAACAGTGCAGAAGGGAGCGGGCATCAAATTTCAAAGCTGATTTCGCATAAACCACTAATTGATGTGAAAAATTGAGTTCGCGGAGAATTAAATGTTTCTGCTGAGCAGCATAGCCATACTACTATATAAGAATGTTCTGTCTAGAAAACTTCGCAACAAAAAGCCCACCAATTCCACAAGAAACGATTCAGCACTAATGAGATCAAAACTAAAGAAGAAAATGAGGAAAAAAAACTCACAATCTTGCCCATACTTTGCTTCGGTCCAACGGTCATCTCTATTCGACTACCTGTACCTCCTTTCAAAACGATGCAATGTCGAACATAAATCGGTATAGCGACCATACTAAAAACGGAAAACTCAGCACACTAACTGACCTTTCTTCAATTCAGAACTTTAATCTAAAACCAGGAATTCTACCTACTTTTGAGTGGCGATATGATAAGACAACAAGCGAAAGTTTCCATCTGGAGGTACAAACGACAAGACACGTTCATTCTAAATTCAAGAAATTAATAGGATCCAAGGGAAAATCAGTACAGCTGGCCAAAATAGTTAGACGACCTTACCTCCCATCTCTTAAATCGAACGCAAGGGTGGAAAGAAACATCATCGAGTAGGCGCGGATTCACTAACGTCATTGTTAGGTCTGGCATTCCGGATAATTTACAGCAGACATCAATCTTAATGGTGATAATAGTTGAATATGGTACATAATAAAGTGGTGGTTCAATCCTGACATTATTCGGCAATTAAAATGACAAAAAAGTAGAGTATAATGACAGAATGACAGGGACCAGTTGTTTAAAAGGGAAAATGTTTTCAGTGCTGAGCCTTATAAATATCCACAAATGCAAGAATGTATTCACTATCGCGAGGATTTCCCCATAACTAATATAATTCAAAAAAAAAAAACTCCAGCACAAATGATTTTCTCCATAGCAGAAAGACTAAAAAATGTTGTATCTATAAATAATTTTACCAATGTGAAGAGATATTTGGCAAGGGTGAAACGAGGCGGCCTAGTTAGACAGCAGATTTCAGAAAATACAAAAAAGAACATCAACAGTGAACTCCAAGCGCGGCGTTCTTGGGCGGAGACACAAGAGCCAACATACAGAGCCCCTGTGTCTCTGCCCAAGAACGCCGCGCCGCGGTCCCGCACCTTGTTTATGGCCGTTTAGAGTTCACTGTAGATCATCAAATATTGAAGAGTACATTGAAAATCATGGTAAAAATTGAAAACGAATATCTACAAGCTGTAAAGAGCAGGAAAAAAACAGAAATGTTGCTGTATTGTTGGTGAACTCACATATCCTTGAATCTCAGCAAAAACTGTCGATCCTTGCTTGTCAATAATAGCATCAATTTCTTCAATAACGTCGAAATATGCCTCATTATTGGTGTATTTAACACCTTGTCGTCGCCATGGAATATTTGAAAGCTGTCCAGTCGGCAATGTTTCCGAATGATTTGTTCGACCCGTGACCTGGAACGCCAGGAATACTACCCTAGCAGCAGAAATGATACAGAATTACAGCTGGAGATCCATGATGGGATGTACCTGATTGGCAATGTTTCTAAGAAAATTCGGGGGTTTGATGAGATCTTGTAGGATATTCAATTCAGTGACTAACGGGTAGCCATTATCCAACATTTCGTCGAGGAGCTGGAGGAAGGATAAAATGAAGAAAAAAAACCATGTCGAACAAAGTGCAAACCTGACCTACCTCGAACACCATGACACAGTTCTCCTTGATAGAAGTATCCGAACATTCATCAAAATACTGTGAGAAAGTATGAACAACACGGTGCAAAAATTCAATTACCATCAAAGGAGGAACTAAAGTAGATCAACCGTGAACGTATTTGCTAGTATTTACTATAAAAAAAGAATAAATGATCCTACTAACTTTCTGTGGTCGTAACCGCCAAGAAATAAACTTGATTATGGTAAACATTGATTAAATAATGATGGGGAGTGGATAACACCGGTGACACATCCTCGGGTGAAGCGGCCTACAACACAATAGCATTCCATGAAGCTCACAATATACACTATTGACTAAAACGAAAACAGCTTCGTGATAGAAAAAAAGGAAACTGTTTGTATGGAAACACTAAAATTCAAACTATCATTGCAGACTACAAAAGGGGAGAAATTACACTGAGAGAGATACGAATGGAATCCGCGTAAAAGCTATAGTGAGATGGTAAAAGATATAGTTAAGACCATTTAAAGTCTTCCAGAAGCGACGGAAAAGGGATGCGCTGCGTTTCCAGCAGTGTTAATGTTTTAATAAGCCAGAGCAAACCTTCTTCTGCGCATCAAAGAAATAATCGCAAATCGAACGATGAATTACAGACTTCCAATGCTTTTCGAGAACCACATCACTATAACAAAAAGATCTAGCATTCGGCAAAAATCAACCGAACAAAAGAGACAGATATCTTGTTTTCAACTCACCCAGAAGTGTTGACAATGAAAAGACTATTCAGCATGTCATAGGAACAGCTTGACACACCTTCTGAAACAATTTTGCAATTAAAGAACGAGCAAATCCAAAACACAAAGTAAAAATCGGTGCAGCAGTAAGTGAAGAGTGATATTTTAAACAAACACAAAGATTACAGAAAGAGATAACGAAACCAGCGCAGAAAAAGCGATGCACTTCTGAAAGCAAAAGGTGTTCTAAATCAATAAGGATGTACGCTGCCGTGCCCTAATGCTATTTCCCGCTCTACCGCTACATCCCTTTAATTCCATCGGCTCTTGTTCCCAGCAGGCTGTCGTTGATCCGATTGCTTCCTCTTTTAGTTTTTTTTGTTGCTCGTTTAATGGGTACTGCGATGTACTTCATAGTAGAACTCGCTAAAACTAATATTTCAGGATGGCGTCTGCAATCCGCCTTGCAGGTTCGCATCTTCGGGAATTGCGCATCCATCTTTGCCAGAAAAGCCCTGCCTCTGGTGAGTTTTACATTTTAGAGGTTTCCTGGCAGTTTTGTAGGTAATAAACTCGTGGGTATTGGAGTCTAACTAAGGCATTAGAAGCTGGTAGCATCTATGCTGTTTTTGATGGTTTTTTATTGGCTTCGAGATGACTCCTACATTTACTGTTTTGTTTTCCAATTATTCCAAGGAAGATTTCGCAGTTACTGTTTTTCTCCGCTTGATTTCGCTTCTAACGCATGCCTCGTTTAGCTGGTGTACGTGCATTCATTGAGAGCGATTATGTAGGACTCAAGCAGGCGAATCCTCAGTTCCCCATACTCATTCGTGAATGTTCTGGAATCGTTCCACGTGTATTTGCTAGGTATGTTAACTATTTCCTTTGTACCCATGAGTTCTGAGCGTTTCATTCTCTATCAGACTCATAAAATTAGGACTTGTTGAAGTTTTTTTTGTTTGGTGAAACCATTTTTACCCTCTTTCTCTTTGCGCACTTCTAATTGAAATACTACAATGAACATCCTGGAGCCTAATTTTATTCGTAGTGATGTATCAAATTTTGATGTGGAGTAATTCTTATTCACTGATCTTCATAGTGTAAGATGCGTTACCAAGAAATTCTTCGTAGTGTTGGCTATCGGACGCCAAGTCGAGAATGAAGCCATTTTGACGATTGAGCTAGCAAACAATCAACTGAAAATGGTTAGTAGCTTTCATAAGCTATTCTGGAAGACCTGCATGTAAATATGCTTCGGATTCTCCGGAAACAGTCGAATTGTCGTTCTTCCTAATGCATAATAACGTTCAGTGAGGGCTAGGATTCGTATTCAGCTACGGGTTTCCATTTCCATCCAACATAAAGGGACATCCCCTTTAGAAGCCGCTCAAATAGGGAAGAGACTCTCTATAAAAGGGAGCATTCTAGCTTCAATGATAAGTTTTGTGATAGATACAGCTGGCTAAAGGTGTCAAAATCCCGACATCGCAATTCCTGGTTCACAGTCAAGATACAGCTGGCTAAAGGTGTCAAAATCCCGACATCGCAATTCCTGGTTCACAGTCATGATTACTTACCTTCTTGGTTTTTTTACCACGGTATGTCCATCAGTCCGCTTGTCAAAATATGACCCACCTTACGACAAAACTAGTAGAACATCCTGTTGAGAAAAGACAAGCTATTGTTGTATATTACTAGTTGCTGAATGTCAACATAGGCGTGTGAAAACACCTGAGGTGTAAGTTTGATGGTCAAACTCATGGACATGGGAATTATTGAGCTCCACGCCAATTGCATAAACTGCCCTTGAGCTCAGTTGGAGAATATTAACCCTTACGAGCGCCTTTCACCATGCCGAAGCAGAACACATGGAAAAATGGTCATCAGATTCGCGATCAGCGTTGTGGATAACCCCTGAGAGCACACTTCAGAACTCCTCGAGCAAAACTCGCAAGAAATCAATAAAATCAATAAATCGCTAAATATTGCGTGAATTGGACATCAGATTCGTAATTGCCCTAGCTGGCATATTTCGATCTGGTTTGGAGTTAAACTGAGAAAATCCAATAAAATCGATCAATAAATCGATATCCGATTCGATGTATATCCGGGGAAGAGTGTCCTAGGACCTGTGCAGAACTTCGATGATGTCCAATGCTTCAAAGTTCCCTTCTTCAAAGTTTATTTCGTTAGCTCACTTACAGTCGCCTTCCCAGCGTTTAAATTTGGCGCTCGCGCGTCGCCTAGATTTTTGAAAAAGTTGTCGTAAGGAATGCTATGTTTTATATATAGACCGAGCCAAAGCGCCGCTACGCGGCGCTTTGTCTCGGACCCGTGTGCCACGTTACTTTTGGGCCAGTTCACNTTCCCAGCGTTTAAATTTGGCGCTCGCGCGTCGCCTAGATTTTTGAAAAAGTTGTCGTAAGGAATGCTATGTTTTATATATAGATAGATTCCCTTCTTCAAAGTTTATTTCGTTAGCTCACTTACAGTCGCCTTCCCAGCGTTTAAATTTGGCGCTCGCGCGTCGCCTAGATTTTTGAAAAAGTTGTCGTAAGGAATGCTATGTTTTATATATAGATAGATTCCCTTCTTCAAAGTTTATTTCGTTAGCTCACTTACAGTCGCCTTCCCAGCGTTTAAATTTGGCGCTCGCGCGTCGCCTAGATTTTTGAAAAAGTTGTCGTAAGGAATGCTATGTTTTATATATAGATAGATTCCCTTCTTCAAAGTTTATTTCGTTAGCTCACTTACAGTCGCCTTCCCAGCGTTTAAATTTGGCGCTCGCGCGTCGCCTAGATTTTTGAAAAAGTTGTCGTAAGGAATGCTATGTTTTATATATAGATAGATTCCCTTCTTCAAAGTTTATTTCGTTAGCTCACTTACAGTCGCCTTCCCAGCGTTTAAATTTGGCGCTCGCGCGTCGCCTAGATTTTTGAAAAAGTTGTCGTAAGGAATGCTATGTTTTATATATAGACCGAGCCAAAGCGCCGCTACGCGGCGCTTTGTCTCGGACCCGTGTGCCACGTTACTTTTGGGCCAGTTCACCTCAAGAAAATCACTGTCATCCACACGAAGCGCAGCTTCGCCGCGCTTCGCGGATGACAGTGATTTTCTGCGAAGCTGCATAGGTCGTATCCGCTTGGAAAATAAATTCTACTATGTTAAAATTGGGAATAATACTCCTCTGAACCGCGGCTACACAGATCTTCACTAAAGCAGTCTGTTATCAGCGTTACAAACGTCAAAACTCCTTACTTTTGCGATCTTTGTGCTTGTCCAAATACTGGGATTTCTGTGAAGAGAAAAACTTCCATATGTGATGTTGTTATGTTATGCTGTCAATTGCATCCCTCACCTGACCAAAAACACGGAATCTGCCCATTACTAAGCTGTATTGGGGCAGTGCAAGGGGAATTTCCTTTCAACTCTTGATTTTCTGGATGATTCACGGCTTGGATTGCGAAA
>JARK01001368.1:84547-96869 GCA_000688135.1 Ancylostoma ceylanicum | reverse complement strand
TTGAGTTTTTGGATGATTCACAGCTTGGATTGCGAAATCATACACGTTCCATCAATGTTTCCTCCTTACATCCTTCGAAAACACAGAATTTCCCGTTTTCACCGGAAATTAANTCCATGTTTCCCCCTTACATCCTTCGAGAACCCAGAATTTTCCGTTTTTCCCGGAAATAACACGTCCTGTTTGAAGATTTCCATTNATGATCCATACTATACTCATTCTCATAACTCATAGTAGACCTCCTGTGGAGGGGGCGGAGCCGACCCGTCTTATGCTTGCTATGGTATTCACTATGCAGAACGATGTTGTAAGCCGCACAAGGCACTCACTCTTCTCATACATTTCTCCCTACTCTCTCTGTACAGTAATAAATCTATCATCCACTGAACCACCACATTTTGTGTATTCGGACATAATAAGTCCAAGGAGTCTAAGGCGCCACCATCCGCCATAAGTCGCCACAACGCGTGGAAAACTCCGCCCAAAGCTAAAGTACTGAAAAGATGCGCATGTAACAGGGACATACAAAAATGGTGAAGTCATGAACTTGTCGAAAATCAACTTTCAGTGGCAAAACTCGACACGGTCGTGAAAAAGCTCAAATGTAAGAGCGAACACATGCTGCTGTACACTAAAGAGACACAGCCACCCCGTTGGCATTACCGTAACGCTTCAATGGGCGGCGACCTCGTTCTCGTCGGACGTGATGGAGCAGAAATATCGAGGTAACTACCTCCCCAATAAGGATTGGTCACTCAACATGAGACGTAGCTGTTGCAGTTCTGAGAGCGAAGATAAAGAGAATGTCGGTAACTACGGTGGCGACTTCATCGACCCGTCTACGCACACAATCTTTTTCGCTATGGGACCAGCCATTAGACGAAGAGCTGTGCTTCCAGTGATTCAAAACGTTGAATTCATGAATTTATGGACTTGTAAGTGCCATGGAAATTTATGGAATTCCTGCATCCTGTCATTGATGGTTACCCTTGGGATTTTTCTCACATTTGCGGGTAGAAAACAACTGTTCTCTTGTGAGAAAGCAAATTTCCGTGAGTGCCACCCTCAAATTTGTTTCAGACAATTTTCAATCTTAACTGCCCACCCAAAACTGGCCGCTCAGCTATCATTCTCCTTGACATAATCTATTTTTAAATGTTTCAGCACTCCTTGACATTCCACGAACTCAGAACGATGGCGAGGAGCATTTAGTGGATTTAGTGTTGAAGCATCCAAAACATCTACATATACCTCCACCTACGGATATTCCGTAAGTGTGTAATTATTCTATTAATGTTGACCACGAAATAAATTTTCTCCGACGAAATAACACAACCCATGGCCCTATTCCATTCTCTCTGCCCGAATAATTCGAAATCAAACGCAGGTTGATCATGAATATTTCATTTGAATTTTGAAAGACAAGGGTAATTCCATATGCTGACCATAGCTACCACATTCGTTTTGCTCTAAAACCCCGTTTTCGTACGGGTATAGTAGGATTACCTCAGGGAACGCTAATTTCAAATTAAAAATGACAAATTCATGGAAATAACGTGGATATTCATGACTAACACGTAAAATAACCCCTCCATGCAAAGGTTCAGAAGATTCTGTAACATACTGTATGCTACCGTATACATACCGTAACCTTGCAAAAATGGCGTCACATTACAAAATAAGTATGATATTTGCGATCAGCATATCGAATCACCCTGATACAGCGAGTTACCTTATGGGACGAGGAGAATACCCGTACCAAATTCTGCCTGTCACTATAAAAAGGTAAAAATTACCCCAAGCTTTACCCCATGAGCCGAGGGTTGAATTTTCTGACGAATGCCAAGAGAAGGGTATATTTCGAGGCTAATCGTGATTTCCACAAGGAAATTCAATGGTGAGGGCCATCGTTGGACAAGGTTTCAGAGTAATTTTTGGTTCTGAGATTTTGGAGCAGAAAAAGTGGAATAATGCCGAATCCAAAAAAAAAAGAACAAATATTTTCAGAAGTTGTGAGTATACCGTAACTGGTGACATTATAAAATGCGGATACTGTCAGCCTGGTCATGATGTGGGTTCAAAATTACCTACCTTCATGATCGAGCAAAAGGAGTAAGGGTAAGATAATTTAAGGTACGACTGAAGAAGTGGTTACGTGAATGCAGAGGCAGCTCACCTGTGGTGAAGCCTGCGGCGATTGGTCAAGCCAATGCATTGTGTTTCATGCCCATATGTGATGAAGGAATAATCCGTGCAGGTCAGCTGTCCAATTTGATTTCGGGGTTGGATATGATTCCCAGCCTGGAAACGTGAAATCCAAAAAAAAGTCAATCAATAATGAAAGTTCAGGATAAACGGGTTGCTTGAGGGTAAACCACCTAGGTAAACGAAGTAGGTCAAATGTATTGCCAGGCAAGAAGTTCCGCCAAATGCATTGCCAAACGAACCTCCCAAATGTATTGCCAGGCGAAACTCAGAAAGTTATAAATAGCTTTGTGAGCTTCGACTCCCGCTCATAATAGGGAAGGAGAGTCTCTATAGCCTCGGAAAGATGTGCGGACTGAGCACGAAAGAAAGTAGTCAAAATGCGCAAGAGTATCTTGCGTTTTACACTAACCTGGGTGAGTGCCCTGAAGCCAATCCTATCTTTTCTCCAGAGCAAAATTGCTCTTTCTCTGGAATACCCGTTGGAGTTTTCGACCTATTTGAAACCAAATATTGGATTTCAAATATAGTCGTGGTCATTCTGTTTCAGTGCTGTTCTTTATCGGCCGTATCACCGTGCCTTCACCTATCACCAGCGCGAGCTGGTGCAAGAACGTGAGCGTAGCGGTGGTGCTTGATAACAGCTTCATTCCTCTAGTGAATGAAGCTATTCCCGGCCGAAAACAGTTGGTTTCATTACGGAATGAAACCATTCCAGGCTCACACCGCTACGCTCCCGCCATTGCATGAGCTCGCGCCGGTGATGCGTGGTGATATTAGTGATATGACCGCAAAGGAACAACACTGAGTCAGGATGACCATTACTATAGATCTAATATATTGTTGGTTTATAACGACTATCTACAAAATGTTGCAGAAAGTATCTAACCACTAATATTTCAGGAAAACAAGTTTCTTTGATCGAAGTCTACGACCTTCGCGATGATACCGGTCCAAGCGTAAGCTGCCCACATGTAACTCAACGATATCATGAGCAGTGCCCAAAGCTGAGTACGGGCTCATCGTCAGCGCAGACTCCGTTGTCAGCGTATCCCGAGAGAGGTGAACGAGATTTTAAAAAAATGAGGAGGCGAGACGATGTGAATGCGAAAAAGAATTTATTCAGGAATCGCCAATCATCTAGGTTCACATGTTCTGCTGAGAAAAAATTTCATACGAGGTATAAATTTAACACCAATAAGCTCGGAAAATTATCATTAGCTTTCCATCGTCCCTTGGCCCTTTCTTGGCCAGATTTTGGTCCCAGCTACATTTTGAGTTTGAGCCCACACACGCACAGCGACACATACATACAGCGAGGCACACACACAGCNATTGATAGCCCCTATTGAATGTTCTTCCTTTTTCAGATTCGTGCTTATTCCTGCTCTCCTGTCTCATCACCAGTCATGCGGTTTTCTTCATATTTCACTTCTTCGGCTTACTGGGCTTTGGCTTGATTTCATTGCATTCCGCTTCTCTTTTTAGTCCGCGATGGTCTTTTTTTCAGCTTGGCGCTTCGCCTTTTCTATGGCCGTATTTCGCCATGGCATCTGTTCTTTCCATATGGCTATGCGTTTAACTGATCCAATCCGGTATTATATGCTGACTTCTAGCCTTCTCATGTTGTTTGTTGTGCTTGGTGCACCGTATTGGTGTATGAAAAAATAAATAAATAAATAAACTAATCCACAACGTCAGTCGAATAGAGGTCATAACTATCTCACCGAGATCCATCGAGAGTCGAACATGGCTAACTAAAATTCACTAATAGCCAATCACAGCACGCCAAATGTAATTGTACAGTGTAGCTATTTGAGCCAACTGTAACTGGATCGTAGTTTTGCGGAATAAGAGCAACAGCACAATCAAGTCCTTGGAGATATAGCTACGTACTGAAGTGGCGGCTACTAAACTATTGAGTCGACGCCGCAATGGTACCTGCAAACGCTTACGGTATTGGGCATGGCGAACGAAACCAATCAGCTGTGTTGTGACAACTCGATGAAAGCCCATTCGTATAGCGCATACGTTTCATATAATATGACGTGTTAAACATAGAATTCAGTGAAATTCGATTCGAAACATTGATGGTAACACTTACGGCAGATCGAGTAAAATCAGATGTAACGTGTACGTACACTAGAGTTATACAAGATGCAACGTATACATACACTAGAGGTATACAAAAGGTTGATAAGGCGCATGTTAGGTACATTCAGGCCTGTAGCAAAGTGTCATGGCGGTGAAATCAACTGAGTAAAAAAACTAGCCGCCACGTTCGATGCACTCACCGCTGCGCGTTGATCTCCAAACACTCTTGGAATAATATGTCGTCGCCTCGTGTGAGGGGTTGATCTCACCCCTGGAGTGTTTCTGATCGCCATGTTTTTGTGCTTAAATAGTGTGAGGTGCGGGGAAACACAGAATGAAGCACATCGAGTACAGATTACGATCATGTCAATATAGGAGAAGGTTAGGTGATCTCGAGCACAGAAAATTCTAAGAGATGGCGGTAAGGTTGCATCATTTAATTAGTTGAAGGATTATGCAACAAGATTTTCATTGAAAGTGCTGTGGTGAGAAGACAAGATTGGAGGATAGCTATATAGTCATCATGCGCAATAGGTGGAAAGTTTCCGAGCGCATAGAGCCTGCAGCGCGTGCGCGGCGCGTCCCGTTTGTAACAGCGGTCCGGTGTCATCGCTCAGCTGTTCGAGGACGTCGTACGTCGGGATTAGGCTCAGGCAANTGGGTTTAATTTGCATTACCCTAGAATTCATAAGTCGTACTACAACCATATGTTTAACTCCCTTTTTTGTCGTACTGCCAGGTGGTTCCAAAAACTTCCTTTTGACGTGTTGCAATCTAGCTCAAGTAGTTGCTTCAAAAACAGACTGAAAAAGCTAGATTTGTTCCAGTGCTTGAATATTGATAGCCCCTATTGAATGTTCTTCCTTTTTCAGATTCGTGCTTATTCCTGCTCTCCTGTCTCATCACCAGTCATGCGGTTTCCTTCATATTTCACTTCTTCGGCTCCCTGGGCTTTGGCTTGATTTCATTGCATTCCGCTATTCTTTTTAGTCCACGATGGTTTTTTTTTTCAGCTCGGCGCTTTGCCTTTTCTACGGTCGTGTTTGGCTCAACAGTTCGAGTATCAGTGTAACCCCGTTCGCCTTTAGTTGCTCATGTGTTTTGTTTCTTTTAGTTCAGCTTCTTCTTTCCTTTTTTGCACTCGTTTCATGTTTTATCCTTTCCGCCAGGCACCGTTGAATTCATGAGTTCAGCATCGTCATCATTGTTTCTTCTGCTTTCGTTTGCCATGTGGATAGTGCTTTGGTGCAGCGGTTTTCTTGGTGTTCTTTGGACTGTCTTCCTTGCTCTTGAAGTTTGGCTCAACCTTAACTTGATGTTTTGCCAGCGCACAATTGTTTGGTATTACAGCACCTAGCTTGTCGGTTCCACAGGGAGTTGGTGTACCTGTGTGCCGAAGTGCCGGCAACTACCGAGGATTTTATATAAGGAGGGCGTCTTGGCCAACTGACGTGGTGGTCGTGCTGTAGCCGTGCTTGTATGCGTTCGTCATGGACCGTGTTATGGGTAGTGCCGCATCAAAAGGCTCATCTAACTAAGTTTTTCCTATCGCCGTGGCATCTGTTCTGTCCATATGGCTATGCATTTAACTGATCCAATCCGGTATTATATGCCGACTTCTAGCCTTCTCATGGTGCTTGTTGTGTTTGGCGCACCGTATTGGTGTATGAATAAATAAATAAATAAATAAATAAATAACTGAACTGCAGTAGCGGCCATAAAGAAATGATCAGAGCCATATTGACCAGGGAATCTTTTGCCATAACTCGCTTTTGGGTTAAGCAATCTAACCCAGATTTTAGTATGTACTGAAACTCCACGAGCGCTTTCCAATGGCAGCTTAGCATTGACACAGCATCAATTAACATGGATTATTGAGATCAAACAATAACTTTCTCGGTTTTCGTAGATTTTGTGTAGCATCCCAGCTATTGGCTATCGAGAGAAAGGAAGAGTTGGTACAGATTGAGCACATATTTGTCTATTATTTCCACTACAATGCTATTACTGCGCTTCCTTTGCTGCTCAAATGGGGTGGGACGGAATTAAATAATCGAAATCACCAAAAAATCGGTTTAATTATACCTTAAGCGTATGAACAGCAATACAGTTCTCATTCGCAAACCAGAACAGTTGCTAGTACTAGATGTCATAGAAATGGACCGCGACGGGACCGATGTTTTTTTTCTTTGGAATTATAAAAAAAATTCCATACTTTTACACTACTTTTTGACAAACCCACTTCTTGTGTTAAGAGAAGAACCATGGAACGCAACTTATTCATATAGCACATTGCGAATAGCAAATTGCTCGCTCACGATACAATTTAGAATAGTTCCTTCAGGAGCCGAGATGTCGCAATACAGTCGAGAAACCATGATGCTAATAAAACTGCAAATTTTCACTTAAAACATTGTAGTTTTGCTTGGAAGCAGTTTACGTCAATACCAAGAAGCGGGAAGAAAAAGCACTTAAGCCCTTACCACTTCCTCAAATTTCATCCGAACAGCTCAATTCATTGTTGGGTTATAGTTTGAGATTCTGTTTTCAATAGTGCCTCTGATCATATCCGCCATGGTCCGCGAGGAAAATGCCAGGATTTGAGCCTCTGTGGCGAAATGTCCGCTATGGACCAGTACTGTGGTAGGGGTCACAATATGGGTCCATCGATAGAGAATGAGGTATCCCACTGTGAGGAAAATGTTATGCTTTTGTTCCCCCGATTCAGGAGGTGTACGGCGACACATGAATGGGTCTGAAGTACTATTAGTTTTACGCAGCCAGTCCGCTGTTTCTTGCAGATTCTTCGCGAAGAATTGGCCATGAAGGCCATTTGTCATCATAAAGAGCAGAAGCGGCAGACTGTATAAAATCAGTGTGGCCTATGGAAGCCCAATAAAATATTTAAACTTCGATTTTTGATTTTGATTGCATGGCAAAAAGAGCTTCTAGAACCGGAAGAAGTGTCACGACCGCGATTTGGGATGAAGTCTTAAAATACCAAGGTTGTTATTATGGGCTCAAAAAGAGAGTACCAAGGTTATTTTAGGTGCTCACTACAGTGGTGCTAGACAAACAATTTCATGATCTGCAGAAAAGCCAGGAGCGGAAGAGTTGCTGGGGTGTCCTGTAATTATTAAGCGCACTTTTTTCTCTAGTTACACCGATAAACAAGCATAGTAAATTTCCAATCTTGCTTGTGAAATTTATACATTACTATAGTATAAATAGAATTGGGGCGATCAAATAGTGACAAGCACATAAATTTTAACCAACGACGAAGAAGAAGATATTACACTCCACTTCTCTTCGCAACACCGGATCATGAACTTGTTGGATCGAGCATCAGAAAGCTCATTGTATTAGGTCGTCAAGTATGAAATGTCTGATTTTTTGAGAGGTCAGTTTGACAGCTGTTATCTTCGGGGTTTCTTTAGATCCACTCTCATCTTTCTTTCCATTATGGAGGCACATTCTCCCTCTCTCAAAACCACCTATTTAATTTCTGACGAACTTTAAAATTTTTGTTTGAGAGGAACTTTTGTGAAACTGCTCAAAGACAAAAAATCGTATCATTTCGGAATATGGGTTCCATCACGGAGCCCGTAAAGTAAGGACAACTCGAAATACCTTAGAAATGTTTGGAAAGGTATGGCTAATAAAGGAGCGGGACACCGATGTTTTGAGATATTTCTTCCTGGAGATATAAACCTGCAAAGTGAGCGTTGTGATGAACCTGGATTATGATGCGTTGGAAGCTGTGGCTTGAGCGGATAGGAGCCACAGTATGCCTGTATATGCAGCAAGGTTTGGCGTTCGTAACCCTATATTATTCAGGTGTTCAAGGCAGTGCGACAAGGTAAAGTGGCTCGATGAACGAATTTTTCACAGTTTGATCCCCAAAAATTGGTGCTATTTTTTGACCATTTTTTGGAAAACTGCGCTGCATAAACCAGGGGAGCAAGGAGGGGAATCCACCTACCATTTTGCACTGGCCAAACCTTGCTCTACTTGATCACAACTCCTCCCAAGTATTGGTCCACTTCTTGGCAGAGATAATGTTCCACTTTCAACATGATGTTGGAAATGCCCTTCTCCACGTTATTGCCGCCTGCTTCCCAGGCTTCCAAGCCGTTAGCGCAACCATGCTGCTTGTAAGATGGCAAGGCTGTGCCGGTAACATAGGGGCATATTTGGACTGCTCGTACTCCATCTTGTTGGAGAAACATTACCCGGAACTGTCTCATTCAAAATCAGACATTTCATACTTGACGACCTAATATTATGCATGCGAGATTACAACCTTGCTCAATATACGAGATCAGTGGTATACACTGACATAGTGTATTATGCAAACTGTCATGCGGCGAAAGGTAATTATTACAAGAAGAAAAGGAATATTGCGCATGACTGTCCAGCAGTGCTGAGTTCTAGTTGTATTATGATGAGTTGTAGTGAAGCAGGTGAGTGAGTCATTCCACAGGAAGCATCGAAAGACGCCAATTAACTGAACTAACACTAGCATATATTGAAAACGCCAAAATTGATATTAGTAACAGGGAAAAAACAAAAAAAATCCAGGATCCCACTGCATATAATAGAGAGCCCATTTGTAGCACAGACCGCGGGACTCAGTAGAACATGAACGAAGTTTGTGGACTGTAGGCAAAGAATATTGGATATTAGACTAGAATGCTTTGTAACGCCCTCATCAAAATGCCCTACATCTTGGGGAAGTATGGTTCGAATAATCCCCCTATATAATAAACGGCGAAGGTTCTGTGAAATAGTTTATCTGTCCAGTTAGTTAGTCTGTCGCCGGGTGATTCACCCACCTGAGGGGACCGAGGGGATGCGGGTTTTCCGAGTTTTCCGATAGAGTATTCGATTTTGAGTGACTGAATTAACCAAAAAAGAGAGGATCAGGTAGCCGAAGGTTGGTTCCACTTATCCGAACCAATGACTATCAGGGAATTTTCGAAGTTTGTCGCCTTTACTTGCAAAACCTTGCAATTTATCGAAACCTAACGTTAACGTATTCGCAAATTCGCCATTTTCTCCAAAAACTGAAGGGATTTCGGTGTCTAGAAAAACGCAATTGAAGAACTGAGATTTCCTAGAATCGCTTATATCTCCAATTACGCATTGGTTCTTTTTGGAAGAATGTTTCGCTTGGTACAGCAGGATTTACGTAATGCTTTTGTAAGAATTTCAGGCACATCATTTCTAAAACCAAATGAACCCCTTTTTAGACTTCATGAAATTGTAAGACTGAAAAAGGGTATTGAAGTTTGAAGCTTCTGTTGCGCTCGACGTTGTCATCGAAGAAATTAGAGTACACCTACCTTTGTTCTACAGTGGCCAGAGGAAACTATGAACCGCGTGAATCGGAGAAGATTTTCAAAGCATAAATTGGAGAGTCTCATCTGCACTTCTTTTATGGACATATTCGAAACGTAGAAGGTGCACAAATCTTAGAAACCTTAAAATCTTAGAAAAGAGAAAGTGGTGTACGTGGACATTCATTTGAGCATTCTCTGAAGTTCAATGGCGACCTATTTGGCTAGAAAATGTGTTTAGCAAGACATTTTATAGGTTAACATCTTGCCTGGCGAGACATTTTCCGGGAGAGTGGACCACAAGTATGCTTGGCAATACAAATGGCGACAGAACATGTTGGCAACGCATTTTCCGGATGTTTGGCAAGGCAAATGGCGAGAGAATATGTTGGCGACACATTTCCCGGGACAAGCACTGACGACGCTTCGGGTCTCGAGTGGATGCGTCGGTTCAGTCACTCAAGTTTGAGGTACGCGTTGCAGAACGGTGGCGTAGAATGAGCAGGAGATCTCAGCTGCTACCAATCCCAAGCCGAGATTTTTGATCGAGGATGTCTGAATGATCCTCGGCGGACATCCAGAGATGCACGACGTTGGCCGATCCCGGTGAGATCCAGGGACTACGTTCCGGTGTGCACGACATCAATGGATGCTGCTGGTCCAGTTGCCCAGATCTTAGGTACATCCTGGATCTGACCCACCCCTGCTGAAACGTCAAGTGCGGTGCAAAAGTGAAAGGTTTATATGACGAGGCAATAATCAGGGCTTGCATGAAGACGCATTTGGTGAGGTTCGGCGACCCATTTGGCAAGGTTTGTATGGCGACCCATTCGGCAAGGTCTGTGTGTCGACCAATTTGGCAAGGTTTGTATAGCAACCCATTTGGCGAGGTTTGCATGACGACCGATTTGGCAAGGTTTGTATGGCGACCGATTTGGTAAGGTTCGTATTTCAACTCATTTGGCATAGTTTGTATGACGACCCATTTGGCGGAACATCTTGTTTGGCAAGAGATTTGCCGGAGTTCGTTTGCCTGGCTAGTTGGCAAATCCGTTTCCTAGGTTACCAAACAAACCTCGCCAAAGAGGTCGCCATTTGACTTCAGAGTGTAGAGCAAAGTTTTTGAGAGCGTTTGGCGTGAAGAACGGGCAATGCTGCTGCCAGATGTACAAGAACCCGATGAAGTTATTTAAAGTTCATTACGATAGGTTTCAGTTCCCTCACTACTCTCAGCGCCATTTCGAGGAGCGAACAAACCGGAGCAATCTTTCTACACAAAAAATTAGCGCTCTGACTCGGGATGATTTTTTAGAGTTCAGCTAACCAAGAGGTCACTTGGCACACGGGTCCGAGGGAAAGCGCCGCGAAGCGGCGCTCTGGCTCGGTCCTACTCTATAATAAAGCGCTAGGCCATTATGCGAAACACTGTCTGTCTGTAGCCGGGTGACTCATCACCGCAGGAAAACCGAGGGAATGCAGGATTTTTGCGTTCTCAAATGGAATATTAGGTTCTGAGTGATTGATTTAACCAGGAAAGAGAAAATCAGAAGGTCGAAAGGTGATTCCTTAGACTCCTACCAGAAATTATTAGGGAAACTCCAGAAATTGTCGTCTTTACTTGCTGAGTTTAGCAATTTACCGAAGCCAAATTTCAACGTATTCGTGAATTCACCGTTTTCTCCAGAAACTCATGGTATTCTGATGTCTCGATTAACGGAATTAAAGAAGTGAGATTCAAAGTTCAGGTAACCCCAGTGGTAACGTGGCACACGGGTACGAGGCAGAGCGCCGCTTCGCGGCGCTCTAGCTTGGTGTTACATATATTCCACTCATATTAGGTGCCTGTCGAAGTCGAAATACGCGAGAACACACTTTTGTCGAACTTAATCAGTTTTGAAGTCTTGACAATCCTTCAAGTGCCCTACTGAATTTCCCGAAATTCCGATGTATTTGAAGGCAATTATAAAGGAGGGATGGAACAAACGGGATTTTGTGAGATAGAAGATCTCTATATGATTAATATAGCACAGGCTGAGTGGCTGTGCCTTTTTCGTGAAGAAGTGGGAAGCTGTTCTCTGCTCACGTTTAAACGTGGTTTTCCCTCCTAACGCTAGCGCTACTGTTTCGGAACTTATAAAAGAGACATCAGGTGCAGGGAGTGACGGGGGTGGGAAACAGGAATACGATGACCCCTTGGCCTAGTGGCCCTTTCATGAAACACAATTGTTGAAGCTTGAACACTTGAACAGTAATCACATTGTGTAATTGCAATTTAATCGCAACAGATGAGGAAGGCTTTGCGTCTATTCAAGCTAACGAACATACCGCTAAAAAGAAGGACGAGGCTGTGCTCTTCCACATGACGCAATGAGACACAAAAAAAGGGACTTGACTGTTATCCGCTTTCTTGGAAGCCAATCAGATGGGCATATCCGTTATTGCATTGGAATCACCATCATAATTGGTCCGGTATTAGACGTTGTTGGTGGATGTTCTCGTATATGTTAATCTCCTTTATTGGATTTATTTATTATATAGGGATAGTGAGCATGACATCTTATCTCGTCTATTGATAACTCCTTACTTCGCATTTTATTGCAGACCATGTCTGCAAAAAAATGGACAAGAATCGAGGATGCATTGAATCTGTATATGTAAAAGTGAAAGTTTGTACAGGGGGGGGG
>JARK01001368.1:58915-76085 GCA_000688135.1 Ancylostoma ceylanicum | reverse complement strand
AGGTAGAGCTTCTTGGCCCAATTGTTCCAACCTGTGGAGCTTCTGGTGTGCGACATGTGGCTGAACGGTACTGCCTAGGAGTACAGAATCCATTTTATTAAAAGATGCCGGGCTCACACAGTGAGATTTCCGGCTCATTTCGTTAACATACTAGCAGTGCGTTTTAGCTGTAAGGGATTCAACGGGCTGTTACAGATGATTTCTGCATAAGACCACCAAAAATTCGTCAAGACTTTAATTTAATGTTGCTTCGGTTTCTGACAGTGTTTCGGTTCGCCTTCCTCTCCCAGTTGTTGAGTAAGGAATTTTATTTTGTCGCAGAGGGTCTATTCTTTACCATGCATCACTAAGCGTTCCAGGATTTGGTCGAAATTTCTTCAATACAAGGGCGCGAAGCAGACCTCTTAACGAAGTTCAATCTGGTACTCGTTCAGATAGCGTCGCACCCAGTCGTCGAGCTTTTCGTCCTCCCATTTTTGNCGGGTCATTTGCCCGCCTTTTCCGGCGATTGAGCCTGTGGCGGCGGGCGAAGGAGGTGGGGCGAGGCGAGGCGATCAATTACAGCGTGACCTGTCATCCCTCGCGTGGCGATGGGGGGGTCTGCGCTTTATATAGATTAAGATATGGTTTGCCATAAATTTTGTGTCACCATTGCCATGTATTTTGTTACAGCCGGCTAATTGAAGTAGAGCAAGTCGCCACATGCTGTTTGTGTACTCATTTCATTTTTAAGTGTTTTACACGCCAAATTTCCTACGTTACCCATCTCCACTAACATCCTTTCCTTATCCATTCAATGAAGCAATTTTTCATGGCATCAAAGCAATTATCCTTGATCTTCATTTGCTATTTTCCAGGTATGAGCATGGAATTGAGCGTTGCGTTGTTCTTGAAGACCTGCCGAAAGAGAAAGTCGCCTCAGCGATCAGGGAGCTGTCGGCAATGAACTAGCCTAAGCTCATAAATAGATGTAGAGTACAGAATGACGTATTGAATTCATTTCAGTAGTGTGCAGATGATCATCCAATTCTTTCACATGGGTTTATGTCGAATAGGCCTTATGGCGAAAAATAAAAGCTTTGATTCTTTTTTTTTTGAAGCATGTGTACCTAATAAGCTATTATATGAAAGGTTCGGACCGTGCTGCTGCTACCGTAATTTCTATTAAAAATTTGTGCTTTTAACTTTGTTATCTGTACATTCCATGGATTCTACACCACTTTCGGATTGAGTATTGGACGATATTTCGGAGAGGGAGGCTAGTGAGAAGAAACTCGTCGTTAGTACTTAATCTATTCCCAATCAGTAAATAGTCTCATAGGACCTTATGTTTGGGTTCAGTCTATACCAATGGGTGATTCCTTCGGATCTGAGTTGTCGTCAGACGGACAGTGGTGCGCTCGTCAGTTTTCTGCATGCTCTTTTATCTTCGCCTATATCTGCGAGAGATAAGTGAACCTTCCACAAACAAATTCTTCTGATCTGAGTCATTGCAAGGGTTGTACATATGTAAATATTCAGCCAGCGTGGGTATCCATTCCGTTTGTTTGTGATGAATACCTGATGGAACACAAGTGGGAGAAATCAAACATTTAAAGCCAAGAAGAAATCCGGACATTTTCGACTCCTAGTTACTCTACCAAAGGTAAAAAGGCATGGAAGATGACTTCTTACAAAGAAAAGGCTCGAACAGCAATTACAAACCCATTTGTCCTATGCGTCCTCACACTGCTACAACACTTCAGCTTACACAGGCTGGGTCAGTTGCATAAGCGCGCGTGGCGCCCGCGTAGTGGGACCTACGAAAGTCAGGGGTGCATTCGAGCAAACAAGAAACGACATACCGATTCCGTGCATTCTTTACGATTTTTTCGCTGCTCCACGGTTGATTATAAATTCCACATCCATTACTTAGTCTAGGACGTCCATTAAAATCTAGGTATAAGGCAAACTCTCGAACGCAAAGATTTGGGCGGATGCTGCCGTTAAAATGCTGCAGATGATATTGGCGATAGTTTCACGCTGTGCTTGAGAAACGAAAAGATTCCTGCAATAGCAGGAGTCACAAAAAGTAAAATTACCACAGATACGAGTAACTGAGCAAGTGTCGACAATCGCGCCCCAGTCCACGTTTTATGTTGCTTTTTGATGCTGTGGCGCGCCGTTGTCCATTTCGAAATCCATCGTTGTTCTGGGTTAATGCGTCATCGGTGTTGCATAGTTTTCTCCGCTAGTTTCGAAAATATTTGTTGATAAGGAGTCTCGCTACTCCTCAACGTCGTTTTTGTTTCTCTTTTTATCTTGAAGGTCTCAAGCAGCTTTTTTATGAACGTGGGTTAGGTTGCTTCTACTTTTAAAAATGGACGTACTTCTTGCTCCGAAGTGCATTCCCTGTTCTTGGTGACGTCTACGGAAAACATCTTGACTATCCACTGGCCCATGTTACGGTGACAGTTTTTCAGGGAGTTCATTCAAATTTCATATTGAAATTTGAAAAATTAAAATTTGAGAGAAAAAAGTTCTATGAAACAATCGCGCTGTTAAAGCGAGGAACACTACGCTTTCTTTTGATTTGTATTCTATTGATGCTTTGTGGGAGTTAGGCCAGAAATTCAAAGTGGAATTTACATAATTTGAAAGAACTCAATGGATTTTCAGGAGAAACTCTGCGAGTATGTTGAATCATCTTGAACTGCCCACTGAAGTCTCTAAAACCCATAATTAGGTTTAGATCACCTGCGCATGCGTGCGAAGGACTCGTTGCTGCGTATCCGCAGGCGCTATGGCGGCAACCCTTTGAACCCTTTTTTTGTTTTCCGTTTTTTTCAGAACTGCTACCAGGCTGAGATTTGGTAACAGGCGAAGGTAGTCCAAACCTTATAAAGTTACTAGGAGGTTTTCATTCATTTCAGTAGCGCTGGTGGGTTTATTTTTTCGAATTCGTTTTCATACGAAGAAAATTCTAGATAAAAGCGCTAAAATGACAATCAAGTGATAGTTTCTACTCAATGGAATGTTTTAAATGCGTGCATTTACTTGCTGGTGCCTCCATAGAACTAGAGAGTAAGAGGTAGATAGGAGTAATAGTTGTATTAGGCGGTTTTTCTTACAAAAAAAGGCGGATTCAGGTGAAGAATGAGACGCTGGTTATCAGCTGTAAGATATGGATATCATTCTGTCTTTTTTGAGTGCTTAGATATGTGGGCAAAGTGAACCTACTTTTTTAATTCCCTGTTTTGTCGCAATAACGAACTAATTTCTGCGGATTCCCTTTTATTGGTTTGACACTAAGTTATTTGTGCTAAAACACAAAGTGAGCTTTACTTTGACCATTTATCGATTCTTCGCATATTTTCTCCAATTCCAGTTTTTTTTTTTTTAAATTTTCCCATTGAACATGTTAATCTTCATCATCATCACCGTCACATGAATAAAAATGTTTCGTCATTCTAGCGATGAGTCACCTTTTTCGTATTTAAGGACACAGAGGCGTTTTTCTGTCAAGTTATGTGATGCGTCGCATCGCTCATTCGTTCTCTCTTTTCTTTTGCTTATCCTCCTTTTTCATGGAGTGCGGAGATGCACCGCTTGCCAGGTCAATTTTTCAAGTTTTTTTCTTTTCTTTCTCACAATCATCAAGTTCTGTTTTTCCTTTGAAGTAACTGTCCAGTCTACTGTCGCACGGTGAGCGATAGCTGCATGTCATATCGTCCTGTTGTTCTTTTTATGTTTTTGCACTAAGTCGTGTGCACTAAGGCTAGAGTTTCTTCTGCTCATTGCGTTGACTGTTCTGGTTCAACCAGAAACTCTGAAGGAACGCTCGCAAGTTTTGAAAACTTGTTGATAGCGTCACTTTTTCGTTCACTGACATCATCTAATGCTTTTTCCTCCCACTGGAATCCACGTACAAACATATCCTTTAGGAAGAAATCTTAATGAATCGATATCATGATTCGTTGATAACATTTTAATTACGGTTCGAATCACTCATTGTTTTGTTTCTTTGCCTACGATTGGTTGACAGTTTTGTTACTTCAAGTCTGATAAGTCTTACTACTTCCATAACTGATCGCTCACTGTTTTTTGCCTTACTCTCCTTTGCAGTATGCCGATTCAATTTATTGTCACGTTTCTTCTTTCGTCACTTTGTAAATTCAGATTATTTTTAGTATAGCGACACCATGTCGACTTCAGTGAAGCATAGGGAGTTCATCGGTGAACCGATGGCTGACAAAGAGGTCACTGCTATTGCCGGCATTGGACCGACGTATGGAGCGAAACTTTCAGAGATGGGATTTGATAAGGTAAGCCTTATTATGTTTTAGCCTTTTCAAATAAATTATGGGTGCAAATCGAGGGAGGTATTGCCGATGTTTGAATTGTTTCTTTCTCAATAGTAATGTAATGCATATATCCAGTCCTAGTTGCTCTGGATTTCGAAATTATCCTATTTTTTTTTATTCGCATATCTCTTAGTCCAATCAATAATTACAGTTACTAATCTGGTTTTTTGGATAACTACCTCATGTGTTTCTTCATTTGTTAATTGGTTTTATAGCTTGCAGTTATGTTTTATGTTTGGGTTTTTGTACTCCTGCACAGTCATAATTCATTTATTAGAAGCACTCCGATTCGATTTGATTACTTGTAAAGCATTGGTATGAAGTCCTCACCGTGAACATTTGACTACCTAACCCCTGCGTATTTTCTAAACGATCTAAACTATTTTCTTAACATATGTTTTGCTTAGTAGAAACATATTTCAGCCTGGTTATATTTTCATTATATATCATTATATATATTCATTATATATAATTATATTTTCCTGTATATTTCCTCCATTTTCGCTTTTTTTGTTCGTCTTTTTGTTTTTTTTTGTCACTTTTTTCATCAGTCATCAGCGCGGGTATTGGCATCAGTTAGTTTTCAAAAATGCAGCATTATGGATACGTTCCTTGCCGGAATCCTTTGTTTTTTTTTAGGCATACATCTTATTCGGCCAATTCTTACTTCTAAAGAAGGATGAGGAGTTGTTTACGGAATGGTTGAAGGTGAATAACTCCCTTGATTTAATTTGCTTTTATTTATGCATTTATTTTTACTAAGAATTCTTCATTGAAGTCTATTAATTCTTCCTGATTTTCTTTTATTAATTCTACCTGATTTTCTATCTTTTCAGGATACAGCCGGAGTATCATCCCAGCATGCGAGGAGTGCATACAACTGCCTGAATGCGTGGGCAGAACAGTTCATCTAACTCATGGCTAGTAGTGGACTAATAACTTTATCGAGCGTCGATTTCTCTGGATTGATGTTCGGTTCTGATGTTAGCCTGGAGACTTGGATACTTTACGGGTAATATGTAATCGTTCTATTAGAGTAATTTTTTGTTGTGTATTTGAAAGTAACTAAGGAAATTCGTTGATTGACCATTGTTATCTTTTCATTCGATTGAGTTTGTGAATAAATATGTGCCAGGTTTGGATTTTCATGGAAATTGAGCATTGAGAATGAGAACGGTGTTTTATCGACTCACTATTTTGGTTAAGGTAATAGGAGTTACCGAGCTTTTGGGTGTCAGACAGGTAGAGGGCTTAGTGTTTGTGGAATTATTCTGCTATTCTTGAGCGTATTGAGAATTCGTGTTTTCCATGGGTTTCGTTGTAATGTCCTACGACGATGTGCAGTACAGTACTTTGTTGTGTAGTAGTCATTCATGGTCCGTTTGAACGAGTGGTTTACTGGATGTATAGCCGACTCTTCTATCGGGGTGTAGAGCGCCATACCTGGAGAGGGCGACGCGGGCGTGCGCTGCGATTGGCCAATTGAGTGGATTGACCATTCGTGGCCACTCGATCATGCCGCCCTTTTTAAGTATAACGCTCCACACCACCTTTATCGTGTTGGCTATGAGCCAAATATACAGCGGTTCCTCTCTCAAACGTTGGAGCTGCCCAGGTTCTTTTCTGGACAGGATGTAGTTCAGTTTTTTTTTCTTTTTGCAAGGATTTCGAAGGTTTATAGTTGTTGGAAGTGTAGGAAGTCTCAAATTTTCATTAGTAACTGCTTTGAAAATGTTGAAAAATGGTAAGAAATGAGCTAGTTTTGTAGATGTTTCAATTTGGTCTGAACATTCCTGATGTTGTTGGCGGCGTGGGCAAATGTCCATGGTGATGGGCGTCATGGATATGTTCGTTCAACCAGTAGCAGTTGACTTCTCCTGGAATCAGAGTGGTAAGCGTGGATTGTGTTGCTGTTAATAATCACTACTTGAAGTTTTTTTTTTCGTATGTGAGTTCGTGAGGGAAGCACACCAGGTCGAGATAGGGTTTTTTGTCGAGTAAGACGTATTCGGAGGTACTGATTTTGCTTGAATTCGCCGGAAAACACCTTGGAGGGTGCGTTTCCCTTACATTTCTAAGAAATGCCTGTTTAGAGAACAACAATATAGGTTGAAAGATTCCTTGAGTAATGGTCAAGTTCCGAAAAAAACAACAGAAATCGATCCAGGATATTCGTATGTGCTTCCGGAAGGCGCGAATCACCACTACACAATTGAATGTTCCAGGTGTTTTTAGTAATTTCAGAGACACTATTAGGATGTTCCCGCCCAAAACTTCAGAAGAGAATTCTTCCAAACCCAGGATATGACGGTTAATGTCGTAACCCAGGTAAAGCATACATTAGGTAGGGTATCTCACAGAATTTCTGTAGCTTCACACAGAAGGTTAATTCATAAGCTGAACACATGTGTTGCGTCCGTTTTATAGCGTAACACCTTTGCTGTTGGGTTACTGTAGGATTAATGCGCGAAAGGGCTACCGTAGGGTTATTGCACAAAAGGGTAATTGTAAGGTTACTGTATGATATTGGAAGGAACTGTCGATGCAGGAAAGAGACTAGGGAAATTTGATGTGAAATTATTGGGAGGTGGTAGAGCATATGATGGCGATTCGCGTATGGGGCGTTACACCTGGAAAGGGCGGTGATGCTGAGCCTTGCGAATGGTCAATCCACTCAATTAGCCAATCACAGAGCCCGTTCGCTCCACCATTCCCAGGTATAACGCCCTACACCCTGGCACAGAAAATGAATCAGCAAAACGGTGATAGCCAGAAGGCACACTATCAGACAATCGTGTCGGGACCTCAATGCGAGCTCTTATGCCAGTTTCGGGTACTATTGTACTTTAGCGGCCCCACTTCTGACCCCAAACTCAAAATCATGGATTTCTCTGAAAACTTGCATACAGAGGATACCGTTCAGCAGATTCGGAAAACAGATTTAGAATTACCGTCCCAGAATACCTCAACCAGGAAAAATTTCACCCTAAGTGGGCACTTCGACCTGGTATCCTTCCTTTGTTAGTTTTTTTTTCTCACCACACACCTTTTCCTTTAACCTGCACTATTCCTCTTTTCACCAGCTGATATTCATTGGTAGTCATTAATCTGAGGGCTGTCACTTCACTGGTTTGTATCTGATTAGGTGGGCAGTTGGACTGCATTCTGGATGCGAAGTTTACCTGTAACACGACAGTGTGGTATTTTTTTTGTGGAAATAGTAAGGAAGAGTAAGGCAGCTCTGCTCTACTCAACCTCGCATAAACCTCAAAACCTTACTGTGTCCCCAAATAGGCAATATCTCGGTGACCGAATGCCAATGACACCTGCAGCAATTGGTCCACAGTGAAATCCTATACGCACCCGAACCTTGAAGTCTGGACAATGCGCCACAATGTACGTGTAAGATTCCTGGAAGGAAAATTCAGTTTCCATGCCAGAAAAGGAGCTTTGGTTTACCTCTCTGATGTCGAGGCTGCACTCGGCGATTTCTATGATGTGGCGACCATCGTTCTCATTCGGCACTCCAGAAGCCACCATGTACGTTTCGCCGGTGGTTTCAACTTTGTAGGCGTCGTGCTTCTTTATGATGTTGTCGAAACGGTCGAAAATGTCGTTGAGGAAGCTGATCACCTGGAAGTTACTTAGTAGTTTTGTGTGATTCTCTGGGAAGTAGGTGGAATCATGACGGCTGAATATCATTGATAAAGAAGGATATAGGAAGCTATGGGCAGTCTAATATATAAAGATTTGAAGTAATGAAGCTGGCACATATGTTTCAGCATCATTCACTTGTTTAGGTGACCTGGAAATGCTGGAAGTTCGAATCCTGGAAAGGGTGGGGACTTGTAAGCTATCCATTCGATAAAAATATGCTGGAGTTTTCCTCATCCTTGCAAGGGAGTTCAGTTCCAGGGAGTTTTCCAGGATAGCATTCACTGTTTGATCTTTTTAACTTTCTTTTTCTTTTCTTCACATCTGTTGACGCAAGGACAACGATCCTAGAAAAAGGAGCTATAGGTAGGGGCTATAGATCTTGAATGAAAATGGAGCATTGATTCTTTTTTGTGGATTTTCACTGATGCACACTTCTCTCTCGCTTTTCCTGAAAATTCCATAACAATGCCTTTTTATTTCCGGCTGCATATGAACTCAGGGGATCAGGAGGGATTGAATGAGTGGCGAATACTAATTATTCGAAATTCCAAACCTCATCTGATCTGCTTTTCCTGACAAGTGCAGGAAAATCGCACAACTGTACAAAGCATACTGTTGCAGCGTCGTAACTCCTCGGAGGTATGGTTCCGCCTTCCTTGAGCACTTGAGCGACGGACCTGTAAAGCTCTTTCTCATTTTCGTGGACTATCCTGCAATTCCATGGTACAGTCGCAATTGTAGAATCTGAAGATTTTCGCGGGATTCGCGTTATTCGCGGGATTTGAGGCATTTTCATATAAGTTCTTTGAGAATGAGTAATTTTGAAAAAAAAAACGTCCCCCGTGATCTCTTTCGGGTAGCCCAGGAAGGCTTCCCGCAACATTTTACATGATTTTTTTTTAAACAAAATCATTCACTCTTGAAGAGCCTGTGTGAAAATCGCGCAAATTCCGCGATGAACACGAATTCCGTGGAAGTTTTCAGATTCTACGGCTGCGACTGTATTTTCCTCGACCTTTTTGTGGATTCACGTCAATTCATGGCTATTGTAAGCCATTCATAAGAAATAGGATGAGTACATATTTTCCTGGACTTTGCTAATCCTAACGCTGGTCCTAGTGATATTCTCTAAAGAGAAATAGAATCCGAGCGTTAAAAAAAACCTACGCTGGTAGCATTTCATTGAGAAGACGATTCGTTTGCTCTTGAGCCTCCTGGAGCATTGCATTCCTCTCGGCGACAATCTGTTCCAAGTTTTGTGCGTATTTCTCGTTCATTCGCAGCATTTGATCAACAAGATTTCCTTTCCTGGATGCACCTTATTTTTGCCTATGAACCTGGACTTCACGCTGTTACGAAACTCACGAAGCGCTGAACGCTTTGTTCACAGCAGTGAGAACGTTCCGAAGACTTGGTCTGGATTCTGAAGCAGTTGTGTAGCATTCCTTCATGAGTTTAGTGAGAGCCTGTAAATGAAGGGACTTGAAAAAAGTGAGGTAGCGCTATTTTGGGTCGATCTATAGGTTGGCCCCGCCCTGGATGAGTCATTGAGATTACCCAGAGTAAATGTGCTGACGCCTGTGCTACCAAAGAGTAAATTTGTGGGGTGTTGTCATGTTCACCACGGGTAATGTCAGCGATTGCCTACGTGGTCAAGATCTGGAACCAATCTGTAGTTAGTATCCTTGGTTCCAGTAAAAACAAGCACTTGCCTTCTGTTCTGGCGATCCATCGTAGTCATCTACCTCGGGTTTCAGTCGACGTTTAAGGATTTCTGCCACAAGTGCTGAAATTATTCGGTAGATATATCGAACTAGCTTCAAGGCATATTTTCTGAAAAATCCCTACCTCTCCCTCGTAATCCTGTCTTAGAAAAAGGATCTTCCCTGTACATAAGCCAGTAAAGAATCATTCCTAAACTGTAGATATCTCCTTGTGGTGAGCCTCTCGGGTAGTTGTCGCAGTTTCCTGTCTCTTTGAGCAGCTCCGGCGCGAACATGGGGAAGTCTGGAAGCATATATAGTGGATTTAGTTGTGAAAGGCTTAATTTTCTTCCAGATTGTAGATGTAATTGTGTGGTGCGGAGCGTTATACCTGGAGAGGGCGGTGAAGCCAAGCTCTGTGGTTGGTCAATTCGTCCTGGTAACCAATCGCATGTCGTGACCGCACTGCCCTTTCCAGGTATAGCGCCACACACCCGCAATTGTGTTCCACAACGATGATTTTTCCACATCTGATTTTTTTCAGGGCTTTTTACTCCTCTCAATAGCAATTTATCCACTATCTCTGCTTACTTACTTACTTACATCGAGTAATTTGAATCTACAGAGGTTGCTTTAAATCCGAATGAAAAAAGAAAAATTCATCAAATTAATGGCATTTGCAGCACATTAACATTGGTATAGCAGCTGAAAGGGGCGGGTCAGAAGCGTGTCTACGCTGTCTGTGTTCTCTTCTTGTTCATAGATTCTCTCAGTCCACATACAAGAGATGTTGTACACATGAAGAGAAGACATACAATTTTAGAGAACTTACCTTGGTTACCTTGGTTCTGTAGCTACCCTCATTGCCTGCTTCTGACCTTTAAGCGGCACAAGATGCGCAAAATCGCCTACGCCCGCGCGCAAGGTAGCTTAAACGCCAGGCACGCGCTGTGTGCGGAATTTTCCGTTTTTCGTTCCACGGCCGTTTTTGTTCTTCCTTTCTTTCGTTTTACAAGACTTAAATTTTTTCCGCACACCTGTGGTTGTGATGGTTCATTTCCCAACCTTACTTGAAACTTCTCGCCTGAACCCAGCTGCTCCTACCATTCTCTCCAGGAAAAATACTCACAGTCAGGATTCAAATTATGCTCCGGCATGATCTGTAGTACTTTATCCGCTATGAGCTCGTGGAGCATACTGGCTACGCCGAAATGAGTCAATTTTAGGACCCAGTTTGAGTCAACGAGGCAATGCTTAGTCAGCAGAAGACCATGGTAGCGAATAGGCGATTTATGGAGATATTGTAATCCCTGAAATGAAAGATTTGCTTCAATCCTGGAAACTTTTTTCAGAAATTTGGTTACTCACCTTTAGTATGTCCCTCAAAAACGCAGATCTAAACAGATCATCAATAGGGAAGTCGGGATCCTTGATGAAATCCTGGAAATTTTATATTTCACTGGCGTATAGAGGTACTGTGCAGTATTTTTTTTTTGAGGTTCTTGAACAGCTTGAGTCATCAGAATACTCTATTTAGAGAGGTTTACGTGATACCTCACAAAAACAGCGTAAAACTCGTTTTTACCCTCTTATCCTGGGTAGGATTAAGGTCATGCATCCACCCCTGTTAACCATGGGTAAATTCGGGGTTGTTAGCACTTTTACCCTGCGTAACCTGAAGGTAGTGCGAGCCATTTGCCACATAGGCCGCAGTATGGGACACGAGTGTGATGCCCTCTTCCACAACCACAAGAGGCCATGCATGGCAGATGTCCCGAACTCCCCTGTGGCAGATGTCCTGGATTTTCCGCCCTCAGCCCCCCCCCTCAAAATAAGAGGCTCAAAACTGATTTTTCGGTGATTGTGCAGATAGTCATGCATGCCACTGTGGACAGAGTTTCCTTACGATCCTGGCCGCTTAAAAATGAATGTGTATCATCGTGAAGGAATTGGGGCGTGACCAGACCAGTGTGGTTGGCCCATTCAATCAATATGCCAATCAGGGTAGTCAGGTAACACCCCATTTTCCTTCACGATGGTACAAACCCCTTAAAAATTTGAGAAGCTTTGAAAATAAAATTTATCGAAAAAAAAACTGCTAGTTCTAGGATAATGCATGCTCTCTTCAACGAAAACAAACCTCCAGAGAAGCTCTGTCTATAAGAGCGTAGAGAATATAAAAATTATCCAGCTCATTTGCGCATATTCCGAGAAATGTTGATAGGTTGTCATGGTTAAGCTGTCGCATCTCATATAAAAACTTCAGTTCGGGCCTGGAACGGGGTTTTCCTGGATTTTGAGCGCTTTCCAAATTCTGATGGTAGTGGCCACTTACTTGGTCCACTTTATTTTCTTCAAGTGCCTCAGAGCGATGAACTCCGCCTTATTACTACCAAGTAAAGCGTACGATGCAACCGTGCGCCTCTTTCCGGATATGCCATCACCCGCCTTGGAGCCTTTGAAATTTGCCTGAAATTCGTGATTGTTGTGGTTTAACTGGTTGTTTTACTGTTTAGTATCGATCTCTGAGGAATATTTTCTGGATCGAGGACTTCAGTCTGAGATTATTTTGTTCGTACCAATTAGACGTAAAAAGTCAGGCCACCAAATCCAGGAGAATGCTTAATTCCTGGATTTTATCAGGTCAGACTATGAGGTCAGTTTCACTCACCTGTTTGTTTTCAATAATTTTCAACTGTTCCTTTGGCACCTTCCAGTGCATCCGGTAGATGTTGAGACGATGTCTGGAAGAATTTAAATTTTTTGAAATCTAAATTGCTTAATTTTCCCTTCTTCTTTCTCTCTTGTGTTTAAAACCACTTATCATACCTTCGACTAATGACGTAGCCAACAACAATTGCAATAGCAGCGATTGTACCGAATACTATTCCAAGGATCAATCCTGGAAAGAAATTGTTGCTGTTTTGCATCCTCATTAATTCCTGAATAACGTTACCGAGATGGTTTTGACAATTTCCCAGTCGTAAGCACTCGGTTATCTGTTGTTTCTGCTTTGTGGCAAGGAACGAGGGATCCGTAATTTTTGCGGTCTAGAACGGCTATTTTGAGCTTCTAAAGTCCTAAATCGTTCTTCACTATCACGGATAACTCACCACAGTGAAGCACGTGATTGCTGTGCATTGAGCAGTTTGCGTGAACATTTCCAGGATGACCTTGTACGGTTCTGAAAGTGCTATTTCGGAGATGGAACGGTTTTTCTTCTCGAACTCCGATTGGCTCACCGTCTCGGCCTGAGAGAGTGTAGAAATAGTAATTATACAGTAAGGTTCCTCCACCATCAAATTGAAACGTTCCCAAGGAATCTAGGCAGGGCAGCTTTTGAAAATCGGGCCAGAATGAGCCCCTTTGCCGGATGGCCTTGATTTCTGGATCTTACTTGAGAAGGATTTCGACTTCATCATATTTGAAAACGACTGTGTATCCCCGGTTCCGCCCATTTTTGCACCATAGCAATATCCATAGCAGGAGTTGTATAGGGAAATGTATCTGTCCATGCCACCCTAGAAAACAAGGATTACGGTAATAATTGGGTGAATTGGGTAAATTACGGTAGCCATCGACGAATTAATGTCACCCACCACAATAGGATTAGAAATAAGCGATGAGATCCTTGAGCTAGCCATAGTGTAGTTTTCCATCCCAGGCGCGAGCTGAAAATTTTCCAGATAGAATTGATTTTTGTGGTTGAAACTGATCATGCATCCACTGTACCACAATTATGTCATTGTTCGCTATCGTGGATCGTGCGTCAGGATCAGCGAAGCAGTTTTCAACAGGGCTGGAACAGAGCATGATGACGACGTAGGATTGGCTGGATAAGCCTCGAACGTCGAGTCGATGCAGGGCATCCTTTAAGTTGTCGAAATCCGTTCCAATGGCGACCACTGAAACAAATGGTTTCCTGGCGGACAGTTGCGCTTTTGTGCACTTTTGTGGATTTTTTCGAGCACGTACCCTTTGTGGACATTTGAATCGAGCGAATGGTCTCCGACATTCCACTGAAATCTGGTTTAACCTGAAAAGAGAAACCATTGAATCACATAGCTCAATTTTTGGGGTGTGTATCATCGCGAGGGAAAAAGGGGCGTTACCAGGCGAATCTTATTGGCACATTCGAGCCGCCCGTCACGCCCAGCTGTTTCGACTCGAACGGAGTCAATCCCGCAATACAAGGTCTATTTGTGCTTGGGGCCTGAAGAGTTCGAATAGATGGGCGTGGCGGGCGGCTCGGATGCACCAATCAGAGTCGCTTGGTTACTCCCCTTTTTTCTCTCACGATGATGCACAACCCAATTTCTGGGACTTTTTTTGTCACGCAAAATGGGATTTCTTGAGAATCATGCCCGCTGAAAAAATGCAGAAGGGCTTCTGCAAGAATAAAGGTGATCCGGTAATGATCGATTAAGAAAATCCGGAAATTGGTGAATCCTGATGTCATGCAAACCTCTTGCCACTGATTTTTTTTCAGGAATTTGCACTAATTAAGCTATTAACCTCTCAAGTTCCATACAATTTTAGATTTGTCTCGGCTCCCCAAATACGGTTTTATGCAAAATCTCTTCTTATCTATGATTTCAGCCCATATGCTGTGGATAGAGGGAAGGAAAGAGTGGAAAAAGTGAAATGTTCGCAGGAATCGGGTCCTGAAAGGCTGTGGTTTCCAAGCTAATATTACCAGTAAACCAGTCTAGATTTTGAATACAGTAATTGAAAACAAATATTGAAGAATCAATAACAGTAACTGGCATAAAATAAGAAAATACAAAGTTCAAATCATCTATGAAGTAATTTTTCAAACTCCCGCCTACTTTGCTCTCGTCACTGTTATTGGCGGATTGCCGGCCAATCAGGGACTGTCCCGGAAGGCGTGCCCGCCCCTAGTCTAATCGCTAGGTTTGGAATAATATCCGATAGAGTTTCTCTTTGCTACAGTAATAAGAAGTGATTCAGTTGCAGTATTGAAAACTTATTCCCCGGTTCCAAATAAGTTCCAGAAAATCCATGAAATAGGAGATTTCAGAAAAAAAAATCTACAGAATGACCGCACTGGCCACGCCATAGTCAAATTGTTGAAATTCTGCATTCTGTTCAATTCCGCGGCATGCGAACCATCCGAAAATAGGATACATTTCCTGGATATTTATTGATCCATTTATTTTAGTGGAAGCATTGTTGAAAAATTTACCTCGATCTTCTTTTTTATCAGCATGGAACCGGTTGCATTTAAATAATCGTAGATAGCACTGGTTATAGAGTATTTGTCCCCGTTATCTGGCTCAGGTCCAACAAGTGTAATCTGGAAAAAACAAGATCCTGTGAACACGTACTTTGGCTTGTGAGCAGATGGGACCACTAGCTCCTACCTGTAATTCTTCCAAACTTCTGGCAATTTGTATAAGAGAATGTGAAAGACCGGCTGACGAGGCTGTTGCGACGTTCACAGTGTTTGGAAATATCTTGGAGACGTATTTTCATTGGAAAATTTCCAAAACGTGAACGGAGCTACATATATGTCACTTACCGTTGGATTCATAGCGAATGGTGAGCTCATCGTTCTGGCAAAAACTGGTCGTTTCCAGAAATATCCAAGACGACCAATTTGTTCTTGTTCGTCGCTGCACGGTGGCGCCACATATGCATTGACCGGAAACAGTTTTAGTAGAGCTTTCGCAAAAGAAAAATTATTTTTGGCAAGTAGGTATGGGCTGGAGCAAAAATATGGGCCCGGCGCGCCGCCACGCTCTCAGGTGCGATGCGGCACCAACGATCGATTGTTATGCTGTACGTCGACGTGATCAGCCAAATCGGTAACGCAGTGCTGGACCACAATTCTGGCTACAGCTTTTTTGACAGATTGGTAATTGGCACAGTGCCAAAATGTCCGAGAAGCATGATTGGTTAAATAGTCTCACATGTTCCTTGAAAAATAATTCGGCAGCCATTGATGTGCCTCTGGAAGGGCGGTCGTGAGCGCATCCAGTACGGGGTACAATTCTGGAAACATAGACTTTTTTGGGCATTTTGGTTTTTTACTTTTGCACTCTAATTGTCTGCGCATCCGCCCTTTTCAATGTATCCAGAAAACTTCAGGGTATTTAAATCTAATAGTTAAAAAAACGACTAGAGAAGTTGCGCACGTAATCTTGCTGGCTTACTAGGAGTTTTCAGATTATCCTGAAGTTTCTAGCTACTGGCTTGCTAGGAATTTTCAGATTCTCCGGAAGTTTCTAGCAACTGCAGTAAATTTTTGTTCCACCCGTAACAAGTGCTTTTCATTACTTGTTAGCTAGTAGGTTTTTTCTTCTACAGTATCCTGTTTTATTCTTTAAACTGGTTCAAACAATTATAACAACTTACTGTATAGGATCCGAGACACAAGCCGCATTCTGTTTTGCTTCTTCCAGAGCAGCGTCACATAAGGGTTGCAGGCCCTCTATCTCATCAATGAGTCCCAATTTCAGCGTACTGCTTGGCGTAGCAAGTAGTAGAACATTTGTCATAAGGTACAGTAACATATCCTCACGATACGAAATTCATCCTGGAATGAAGTTGAGCCGAAAACCTCAGTGAAAAAATGGAAAATGCCACCCACGCAAAGATAAGAATCGATAACAGCGAGGTGGCAACACTGATGCCTGTTAACAGGTAATGAGCGAGTAGAAGCGAGTATGCGGGGCATTAGTGAGGTATTGAGCGCATCCCTCATTGTGTACGCACTCAACGTCGCCATAACCGGCATTCGTGATAATCACCGTGTAATCCGTGTTTGTCTTGAGTAAAACTCCTTCATGGATCGGCAGGTGTAGCTGTTGAAGCACCGTGTGTACAGCGTACAGGGGCGTCAAAAAGTTACCGGCCTTGGCCACTTCCAGAATAGCTAATGCATCAGAAATCCATTGTAAAATCCAGAAAAGCCCTTTGAATTCAATGCATTTCTCTATGATGTCACGGAATTTTTGACGTGGGATGTCAAGCGTTGTGGATTCTTTCCTTCTTTGTGTAGGGTTCCTCGGAAGTACCGTCTCCAACTCTCATGACATTCCTATTTCCTGGCCGGGTAGCTCTATTATAATAGGATTGTGGAAATCCTTTATTCCTAATATATCTATTTTTTGAATAAAAACTTGGTTTTTCCCTTGCTCATCTCCTTTCGGGAAAAAGTCTCTTCACTCATGACCATTTCCTAGTTTCAGTGATTACTTACTTTCATTTGATTACTGTCAACTCAGGATGTACAACAGCTGTAAATTCCTACAAGCAAATCGCTCACACTCAATTTTCTAGGAAACTGCTCCTGTAGGCCTCAAAAATTTGAGGTAAACGGGACCTTATAATTTCACAGCAGGAATATGAAGCGAAAAATGCATGCAAAACCAACATGGAAGTCTTTTGCACTAGCCCAATGCTTCAGGATATCATTAACAAGCCAGCAGGGGGGGGGGGGGG